>AWOL01S0001811.1:228624-310347 GCA_000715115.1 Nicotiana otophora | reverse complement strand
ATGTCACAGGTTGTATATTCTCTATCCTTGTTTACATTACTGTTCTTACTTATGCTTTCCTGCCTTACATACTCAGTACCTTATTCGTACTGACGTCCTTTTTATTTGTGGACACTGCATGTCATGCTGCAAGTCCTGATAGACGAGTAGACGCAGCTCCCCCGCCACAGTAGGCTATCCGGTTCAGCGGTTATTGGCGAGATCCCTTCTTCGGACTTGCCATGGTCTTGGTATGCATTTTTGTTATAGACATTATGGGTATGTTGGGGCCCTGTTCCGGCAATGTTGTAGCACTTATGTTACTTTAGAGGTTCATAGACAGGTGTCGACTCATGTATGGTTTGGAATGCCTTGTCAGCTAATTCTTGTTGTATAGTCTTTCATGGCACCATGGTAGCTCGTACCTTATATATAGTTTCTTGACAGTCTTGTCGTCCCATGTTATGTATGTTCATGACATTATCTTTCATTGTTGGATGTTCATGATCCATGTCTACCATTTATATTGATCTCGTTGGCCCTTAAAGATAATAAGGAAGGTTAGATAAAATGTACGTTGGTGCTCGGCAAGTATGGCCCGGGTTCTAGTCATGACCTTCCAGTTAGGTCGTGACATTATTAGTACCACCCAAATCCATAAGTGTTATGCTTAATTGGAGAATGTGATTTCGAAATGATAGCGATGCTAATTGTGCTTCAAATAGTAGAGCATCATTAAATTTTTGGTTTTGATTTACTTTAGGACAAACAAAGGTTTGATAACGTCAAAATCCATACTAAAAAGTAAATGGACACGGTAATTTACCCAACTATGAGTTGGGGTTGAATTCCATAGAGAACAATATATAGGCGATTAGGTGTGTAAGAGAATTATCACTTATTATGCTAAACCAAACACTTAGAAGGAGATTGTGAAAATATTGATAACTAATTGTGAAAATATAAACTAACCTAGAAAGCAAGTAAAATGATCAATGGCTACAAGCATGGATGCACGAGGAATTACACTCAAGTAACGATCCAATGTATTTCACGATTTTATAAATATGAGCAAGTTTATATTAATTAGCCTCGGGAAGTAATTCTATATCAACTTCTTCCGAAGACTAACAAGACTTCCTAATTGCATTATCCCTAAAAAAAATTAAGAGATTAAGCACACCCGAATATGGCTACAAGTAGTTCAAACCTTTCCCTAGGTAGAATCTATAAAGTGAGGGTTAACGCCTCAAGTTCTTGTTAATTAATCTTTCCCAAACCCAAATTATCTTTCCCAAAATCAATTCGAAGTAAATGGGCGAGTCCTAGGATTAGCTACTCCCTTTGGAAATATTAAAGAATAAGAATAATTAAAAAAACATTAACTCACTTCAATATAGATAAAAAATGTTCAATACATATGCACAACAAGATATTTAATCCACATTTTAAATATGAATATTCCCATAAATAAGATTCAAGTATTGAAAAGAATACTACACACTTAGATATTAAATTCAAAACAACGAAATAAGCATAAACAGGTAAGGAGTTCTCAACCAAAAGCTTCAATATGTCAAGACCCAAGTGTGTGTACAAGAACCCTAGCTCCAAAACTTGTGTTCTCTAGTCAAGACACTCAAAAATAATTCAAAGATCGGCCAAAGATATGTTCCCAATAAGCTAGGTCTTGTATTTGTGTGTTTGGAATGGTAAAAATGTGAAATGTGCAAGTTGCCCAGATCTGATGCCCGTTGGCCGCACCAGCAGAATAAATAATCGTATGTGCGACTCCGCAAAAGCGGACGTTCATTCGCAGATGCAAAACTTGTGCGGAATTGCCTTCTCCACATATATGGAATATGTCACAGCAAATGCAGATTATCAACCGCAGATGCGATCCCAGTGGAAGGTGGCTATTTTCCGCAGATGTGGCCCTCTACTCGCAAAAACGAATAGTGTTTTGCAGATGCGAAATCAGTGAAGGATTTTGTATTTCCTTAACTCTTTTTTGCTCAATTCTACTTCAATTGACTTCAACTCTCTTCATGATATCATTTACATGAAAATCTAGTAATACACACTATAAACAACCTCATATTATTATTAATGGATACAAAAACTAAAGAAAAGAGACTAAAATAAACGGTAAATTCACCACTCATCACATCTATGTTGAAATTATACTCCGATAATCTTGGTTCTTCCCTACCCCCGAGCAACATGTCAAAGACGTTTTTACTCATCAGACCTCGATCACTCGGTCCTTGATCATTTCTCCTGTCGTTCCTAGTTGGGTGGCGATTGGATTCGTTTCCCCTTCGTTTTGAGCCATTCGGTTGATATCGATCTTAGACCGGCCTTGGCTCCTGGTCGATAATCCGCTTAGATCTGTCATTCGCTTTGTTAGGATAAATAGACAGTGAGTGGGCCCCAAGATGGTCGTCCTCGACTTAGATCTTCCACTGATACCAGTTATAGACGTTGGTCCAAGTGACCGTAGGGTACTCCACTAGGTGTTTCTTCAATTGTTTAGAAGCAATGGAACTTTGGGCGTTGAGCCCTTGAGTAAACGCCTAAAAGGCCCAATCATCCACGACCGGGGGAGGTCCATTCTCTCCATCTAGAACCTCTACACGAACCCCTTAAGCATTTCGTTATCTCTCTGCTTGACTTTGAAAGGTCTGATTTCCTCGTCTCGACCTGAATGGTGCCAACATGGACCTTTATGAAAGCATCCGCAAGCATAGAAAATGAATCAATAGAATTCAGAGGGAAGTTGTGATACCATATCATCCCTCCTTTGGATAAGGTTTCAAAAATTTCTTCAATAACACTGATTTGATCTCGTCATCTTCCAGGTCATTCCCCTTGATTGCACATGTGTAAGAGGTTACATGCTCATTTGGATCTGCGGTCCCACTATAATTGAGAATGTCAGGAATTCGAAATCTCTTCGGGATTGGCTTCGGTGCCGCACTCGGGGGGAAAGGCTTCTGAATGAGTTTTTTGGAATCTGGCCCCTTCAATAGTGGAGGCGCTCCCGAAATATGATCGACCCTGGAATTGTACGTTTCCACCTTCTTGTCAATTGCTTCTATCTTTTTCTCACCATACTCTACCCGATTTGTCAGTGCTTCGAGCATCTTCATCACCTCGGATGTTTCCCCTTGCCCGAATTTATCTGGTTCCACGATAATATGTTCATCTCTTCGAGTGTTTTCCCTGACCCGCTCGGTCTCGATCCTATTAGGGACGTGAATTTAGGTCTACAACTTCGCTACTGCTGCTTCCTAAGCTTGTAACATTTCAAAACATCAACCGAGAGCTGACCCCATCACCTTCCCCTTTTGGTGCTTCTCGAGCTGATGGCCAAGGTGCCCCACGAATGCTGTTTTCGGGGTTAGTTGGCAGGTTGATGTTGATGGAAGCCTGTGAGTTAGCATCGACTAGGTCAGTGACTGTGATACCATTGAGATCCACGGGGGGCACGTCATTCCTAGGTACCACGTTATTTCTTTCACCGTGGTGGTCTGACTCAGCATCAACGTTCAAGTGAGCAGACTAAGAATTTGACATTCTTATGTTAACCTGAAATAAAACTTAAAAGAAGAAGTGTAAAATAAAATGTGTTATGGAGATTCGTATTAAATCACCGCTATTATCCTTTGTCTCATGGTGAGCGCCAAACTGTTTACCCTAAAAATGAGTAACAATTGAATTTGTACGCGGTTTAAAGTACGCCGTGATTTAATTTAACATGAACGATCTAAGAACAATAAATAACTAAATCAAATAGAGATAAAACAATCAAACCAAACGCGATGGAACAATTAAGCCTGGCTTTAAGTTTATTGCTGAAGACTGGCTCCGATCGAGCCCTCGATATAAGCTCGATTGTAACTAAAGAAAAGAGGAACTGAAGAACACTTTCAACAATAGCTAGAAGATAAAAATGAATTTTATTGTTTTGATATACGTGCCAATAATGGTTTAAAAATAAAATGTTCTCCCCTTTATATAGTAGGGGAGTTTCAATCCTAGTACAAGTCTAAATAAGTTAAAAATCTTTTCTTTTTGGTAAATGTCTATCTGTAGTTGCTATCGGACGGGATTTGCACCGTAATATCCGTTTGAGGGCGAATATTATGGCTCCTTGCTCATCGTTCTTAATTGTTTCTCCTTTTCTTCAGTCCCGAAACTTCACTCTACCTGGATTCGATGTTCAGTCGTGTCCGATCCCGGATGCACCGCTTGTCCTCCCCGGGCTTCAAAATGAGAAACGCTTTGGCTTCACTCGAGGTTGTGTCAGATCATGCTTCCCTCTCATTTTTTACTTGGAAATCGGGGGTAACATTATCCCCGATTTTACCCGTACACAAATTCAAAGTTTAAAGCATTTGCATGGCTGTGAACGACTATTCATTAAAGAGATGGTGATGAGAAATTTCAAACCTTATGTGGGTGAACTATGCGTTCGATATTTTTCAGTAATTGAGTATTTCAAAAACTAATTTTAATTGAGAGTTTTTCATCTTTCTTTCGTTAGATTTAAATGCTTGTTAGTTTGAGAGTTTTGAGTTTCCTTATACTACTTCTCGTATGTCATACTTTTTGTACTTCTTTTTCTTAAAAAAAGGTTTTGTTGACAAACGTATGGAATTTTGTATGTACCAGAGGGAACATAAGTAGGTAGAGTACTAGAATATTAGATCTGTACCTATCACGATCTGGAATCCCCAACTTTGGGATCGTCTTGGTGCCTAACATCTACTTGCTAGGCAAGCCGACGTTATTAGATTAATTAACCAGTCTTTAACAATTATTACAGAGTGATGATAAACAACAATTAATAAACTCAGAATTTAACATGGTGTTAATATAAATAACATGATGCTAACTACTCCCAGAAATTCGGAGTCAAAAGTACATGAGCAGGTAGAATACTACTTATACGGTCTGAAACAAAGTACAATTGTTTGAAACTAAATAAATAGTAAAGTGGATAAAGAAGGGGACTTTAGGGTTGCGGACTTTGTGCATCTATACCTCAAGTCTCCAATACCGCTAAATCCGAACAGAAATACCACTAGACACCACTGGGACCAACACCTTTATCTGCACAAGAAGTGCAGTAGTATAGCATGAGTACAACTGACCCAATGTGCTCCGTAAGTGTCGAGCCTAACGCCGGCGAGGTAGTGACGAGGCTATGACAAGACACGTACGTAAATCTGGTACAGATATGTACACTAAGCAACAAAATAGCATGTAGGACAATTAAATATTAACTGGGAGGGGACATGTAGAAAGGGGAGTACGATAAGAATGGCAAGTACAAAATCACTGAATAACATTATTCTCAAAAACAATAATAATGCACCCTATTAAATCATCAATCCAGAAACCAAGTAAAGCAATGAAATCAATAATGGCATGTCATCACCCTTCGTGCTTTTACTCTCATCCTCACCATGTAATATAATAAATGAAATGACACGTCACACCCTTCGTGCTTTTACTCTAACCTCACATGATGTGAATAATGATAATAAGCAATCAAATGCACGACATCACTCTTCGTGCTTTAATCCTCACAATCTCTTAAATAAATGATATCGCATACAAATAAGACACGACAACACCCTTCGTACTTTTCACTCTTCCTCACCAAGCAACAACATTAATCCAAAATAGCAAAACAAGATGAGAAGCTATTTCACTTCAATATTAGTGTAATGATAATTCATCTTAACTTTCAAAATTCAAAATAAATCAAAATAAGCAATGGATATGAAAAATGAACAATCAGAGAAGTAATAATCTAACAACAACAACAACAACAAACCTAACTTAATCCCATACGTGGGGTCTGGCAAGTAATAATCTAACTACGACATGAAAAATATAATCATGGAAACAACATAATACAATAAAATAATTTCCACATGGATGCTTTAACCGAGTAACAATGTATGTATACTCGTCACCTTACATATAGGTCATTCCCACATATAATTAACTTAACAATTAGACCAATAAGTCCTAATCCGTCAGGCCAAAGTTAACCACAACACTTACCTCACTCTGCAACTAAAATAATGCTCAACCGAGGCTTTTACTTTAGAATTAGTCTCCAAACCAATCAAATCTAGCCAAATATAGCTCCAATAATTCAAAATAGGCTTTAGAAACTACCCATGAGTGAAAAACATTTAATATTTCTAACTAAGATTCAATCTTTAATTCAAGCCGCTGGTTACGGCACCCCTATTCCTATTGTTGCTGTTAAAAACCCTTCCTAGTAGGTTAATCCCAAAAACACTTGTGCCTACCATTCATGCATGAAGGGTTATACTATTGAGGAATGCCGCATGTTCAAAGATAAGATCTAGACATTGATTGACTCCAAGGTTATACAAGCAAAGGAGGCTGTGTCGAATGTCCGTAACAACCCTCTTCATGATCATAGGGGCGAGGGAGTGAATGTGATAGAAACTGATGAATAATAGTATAAGGAGGGATCCATCGGACTTATTCGAGAGGGGGACACTCCCAAAACATCTCCTGTCACCCTCTTGCCGATTGTGGTGTAGACCCAGGCATCTTAATTTGGAGACCTTATTATGCCTGAGGTAGACCTAAGCAGCACATAGAGTTGGAGAACATTCATGCCAACGTTGCCTCATTCCATTAATGGGAAAATAATCCAAAATCAACCTTCCACTAAATCAAAATAGTAATTATAAAGTCATTAATGGCATTAAGCCTTATTTCATCGAAATGTAAGGAGATCTAATCTAGAAAGTAGTAAAGAACATTATCTCCTAGTCTACTTGGTCCCTGAAGGACCTTCTCCATGCTTGGCTCTTTTGACTCCATCAATCACATTTCCCAGATCGCACATGTCGAGTAGCAAGTAAGCCATTTCTAGCTTCCCTTTTTCATCATGGTCCATGCCTTGACAATCCCAAAGCCTATTTCTCATCTTCCCCTCTAGCTCCATAAGTCCTTGTTCTTGATGCTCTAACCTCTCTGTCGACTTATTTGAAATATCCTTCCATTCTCTGATCGCCTTCATATCCACCGGATATTGTTCCATATGCTTAGCTTTAGATTCAAATAGTCTTTTACGTAGCCTCTTGTACTTCACCAATGCCTCAGCCACCTCATCTATGGCCCTATCTTTCTGATTGACCCCTGGTTTGACATCCCCGGCTATGTCATCTTCCAACCATGAGAGATAGTAGTACATATGACCAGCAAGATATATATCTTGCTCAATAGTCTCTCCTTCCACAATGATCGTTTGGTTCCACATATGTTGGGCCTCAAACTTGAATGGGATGACATCTCCTTTGAAATCTGCTTTATTTGTACCATGTTGGAAACTCGAGGTATGACTTGTTTCCTCCCAGCTTGCCTCATTACCTTATAGGAGCATAAAGGTAGATGCCTTGTAGCCCGATCAGTACTAAGTGAGTTTTTCCTTTGGACCTGATGATGAACTTACTACTAGGAAACCACTCAAATATCGAATACACTAGCTCATCTGTCAGGTTGCTGGAATGAATGTCATCTTCTTTAGATGATGACTAGCTATGTACTCATTCAATGGCCTGCGTAGAAGCACCTGGCGATAAGCGCCCCTCTTTAAGTGTTCCAACAGTAAAACTTATAGCAAGAGATAACAACCCTCGAAGTGTCCGAACACATGCTTGCACTGATCCAAAGCACGATTCATCTCAGCTAAGATCATCGGGATGATAGTGTGTTTCTACCCCTTGATACCCTCGATACCCTCGATTGAGGTCCTAGCGACCATGGATAAACGTGTATGAATTTGTCCCCCTTGCATTGGAAAGATAAACAAAACCAAGAAACAGACTACTAAGACATAGACTCGGTGGTGCACCCATCCCAAAGAGGTAATGGCTAGCTCCTCATGATGCAGACGACATGATTTGCTATGCCCATACCCCTCATAGAGAAATTCAAAGGGTGTATGATTTCTTCAGGCAAATCAGTTCGCCGTTCTTCTTAAAACCTAGCATATTTAGAAAACTGTATAGGGTGCGTTTTTCTGGCACCAATAGACCCGGACTATACCATGGTAACTTGGCGAAGCCCCCTATTTCTTCCCAGGAGAGGAGTCATTTCTATATTGCCAAATTGGAAAACAACTATCCTTTCATCCCAAAACATGCTGGCTGCCTCAATTAGTCCCCTATTAGGTTGAATATTCAGCAAAGGTGGCAAGTTACCCAGTACTCTCATACGATTTCTATCACATGGTGCAAGGTCCTTCCACTAGTAAATTAGCAGAGGCGGAATTTTCTGGACCATACCAAACCAAGGGATTTTCTGCTTCATTGTTTGCAAACAAATAAAAGTTAGCCCTTTTTCCCCTTCAGATTCAAGTATTTGCACAATAATGGTCAACATGTTGGCACGTTTTCTCCAAGTGATGCACATAATTTGATGGTGTCCTTTGGGATTACAGAAATACTATTGGACTTTGGACATGGTTTATCTAAGCAGGTTGATGCATCAATGACGTCTCAATCCATACTAGGTTAGGCGTGATACATTTATATTTCAAATCAGAGTGTGGTTTGTAGAAGGGTCTAGACTGGTACTCTTAAGTGGACAACTTGAGAGGGAAAGGAAAGGGGCCATCAACTGCACCGTTAGTCGACTAGTCTGCCATTAATAAGCCTTTTCGATTTAAAATGGTATTTTTAGGAAAGCGCGGACACTCATCTAGCACCACTATGTTGATAATCAGCACGAGTGGAGTATGAAGTTGAAGCATGCTTTATGCAAAAATAGTAACACGTTTCCAGATATTTGCATGATGAAAGTACATAAAATAACAGTAACTAATATGGTAAAGATGAACAGGAGAAAGAAAAGAAAAAGGAAAGACAAAATAGAAAAGTTAGTTTAACTCATGAAATTGTGTGAGAACATAATTAAATGAAGCGAATAGGGAGATAGGGATGGGAGAGACATGATATAGTAGTCTTAACAAAATGAAAAAAATAGGGAGGGGACGACATGTCATAGAAGTTTCAGCAAATAAAGGAAATACTCATGATATAGCAATTACAAGCAAATAAAGGAAATAAGGAAGGGACGTACATGTCAATAAGTAATCCATTAATCCACATAAGTCAACTTCGTTATGGTATGAGACTAAGTGTATCCCCAACAGAGTCGCCATGCTATCGTGCCCTTTTTTCTCTTGAAAGCAGGTTTCGACACGTGACAACTCTTTTAAATGGGTGTTAAAAGAGAAGAGTCTCCACGTAAAACTTTTAAGGTGCGTTAGGGCACCTATTTGCAAATAAATCTGTTTTAACTAGTCCGGTTAACCAAAGATAGGGTAATGGCTCAAGTTACCTCGAAGCGAAGGTGTTAGGCACTTTTCGAGGTCCACAACTGTGGTTCCCGATCGAATTTAAAACTATGTGGGATTATTGGATTAAAATTGTGCTAGGTAATCGTGTAAGTGAGGGAAGACATGGAATTTGAAAGTTCTAATATGATGAAAACGAGTGTAGAGAAAATCACACAAGAATTAAACTATATAAATAACCAGTACAAGTCTTTAGAGGTTATACGATACAAGGTAATAATTCTATGTTCAAGAGACACAGTGTGAATAATAAACGTATAAAGGACGGGGGTCCTAAGTTCTTTAGCCTAAAGGATCACCCCATACAACATAAATAATACTTTGCAACTCCTTTGGGACAGGGGCTGCTCATATTATTCAGCGGGAAAAGACTATCATCTCCTGCTACCCAATTACTATGTTAAAGTTGTTTACTTAGAGCGCTCTAATTCAATTCTAAATCGGGTCCTATGCGTGCTCTAACCGTCCCATGCCTATGATCCAGGAGGCTTTGGGCCTACTATTTGGGTGGTTCTAGACTTTACTTAGGATGCAAAAGAATGATAAAACTAGGCGCACATTCAAAACATGTAGGACTACACATAAAGACAATAGATGGCTCAAGTTAGCCTCCACATATAAATAAAAAATACACATCGGCAAATTCTTATATTAGGCAGTAGACAGTTTTAGAATTAAGATGTATTAGAGTCCTATAGACATGGCTTCTATGTGATTCTGATTGCAAGTGTCGTACAGGCAGTGCTGCTATTTTAGACTAACGAATTTGCATATTACAGGTATTACAAACCCTATAGGCATGATCTCTAAATTGTTTGCACAACGAGGTAGTAAAACCGTTTGAAAACTCACTATTACCAGCGTTTGATTCTATAGACATGCTTTCTAAGCGAGTAATGGTATCCTATAGGCAGGATTTTTAACAGTTGATATTTGAACTCGATTTTATAGTACTTATTCCTATAGGCATGTTATCTAGGTGGCAGTGTAATAAAACAACTTAAGTAGTTGAATAGTAGATTAATTAGAGCCCTATAGCCAGGTATCTAGAGGAGCATAAGCAAAGGTATGTATTGTTACATCCTATAGGCATGTTGTCTAATAGTTAAACAAGTAGTTATTGGCGTTTGGTTCCTATAAACATGTTGTCTAATAGTGCACAACAGTAGACATGGAAACATGTACATCATTTACTCAAACCAACATGCTTTAAATAGTGTACAAGTATTAGACAAGTTAAGTGAGGTGTGTGATTTCCTATAGGCATGATTTCTCTCAAGATACATAAATAAAGCACGTTAAACAAATAGCAGGTGAAGCACAAAAATCCTATGGACATGTTTTCTACCTATTTAGGCAGAAATTAAAGTATACCCGCTTCCTCTGTTTCACTAACTCCCCAATCTTTTGTTTACATTATTACAGGCCCAAAGATAAAAAGAGGAAACAAACTCAAATATTACAGAATCGAAATGATTACAGGACCAACAAATATAGCAGACCCAAGAAGAAGTAACCCAACACTGCATGGGCCTTCAACAGGCTCATTCCTCACACAAGCAGCAGACCCAGACCCAAATGCAGTCAAACATTGGAGAGTATGTCTATTTGCACAACCCAAATAAGTTAAAGGACCACATGCGGAAATCAACTAAACAACCCTAAAGCAATACCTCATAGAGACAGAATTGTGTGACATTTAGCAGGATTCATAAACACATTGGCATTTCAGAAGCAAGAGTGACAGGATTGATTAAGCAGAGAACAGGAAACTAGGAGAGCCAACAAACTTGATTTCCAACATGGTAAATGCAACATAGGTTAAATTGTCAAGCAGGTGGTAGCATGTTTAAGATAGACATATCACTAGGAGAGTTAGGGAAGACATTCCATTTGGGATTAACACGGTAAACATACTAGACACATACGAGATGAATATACCAAGATTTTACAGAATGAGTGCATAATAGAGCATGATCTATAGTTAGCCTAAAAAAGGATTTTGAACCAAGTTGTCTAACTAATGAAGGTCAAACAAAGTCATTGTCAGGGAATGGCAATTACACATAACAAATAGACAAGCAAACGATCAATATGAAGCCTAATTATGCTTAGTGTAAAATAAAGATCCCCAAGTCCAAAGGTATCATAGTAGGAAGACACATTAACTCCAGACTAACATGTCAAATAGACATTAGGACTATCCCCGTTGACCATATAGGAAACCTATGTTGAATATATTGAGATTCCTCCTAGTAGTCATAAGCAATCCGTGAACATGTGGTGATATCATAAAATTAGAGTTTACAAACAGCAAAGAGACCTAGTTGGGATAGCATTAGCATATAGATTCCTCATGAATTGACTCTAAGATAATAGTAGATTATACATGAAGGACTCGACAAACAGAATTTCATTTGGACAAATTCAGGGCATGAATTAGTTCCTCGCAATAAGCGATAGACTCATAGCAAGCAACATGTATAATGAACAACCTATAGATAAACATAATGATTAGAAATTATTCAGGTTGGAGAAATATAATAGGCATGCATTAAGGCTAGCAGTGGCAAGAGAGTATATTAGGCTAAGCATTTAGACAGTATTATCACATGATTTTCAGAGAAACAACAAGTTATGTATAAAGGATTCAATTGGAAGAGAGAAATTCTAAGCAAGAACATAATTTCTTATGGGGTTTAGTACAAGAAAATCAAAACAAGGGTGCAACAACCATCTATCGGGTTTAATTACAAACCAGGAAAACGTCATGACTCAACTTAGATAACTATGCATGAGTTAAAGTCAGTACTTGAATAGAGTTGAAGCTATTGACATTGTAGAATGGTATTAAGACAAATAGGATTACATGCGAAGTGGTATAATATCAAAATTATACTAACTCAAAGAAATCCAAGTAGCACTAGTGCACATAACATTAACACAAACAGAAGAAAGTAGTATTACGAGGGTATATAGTACTAACCAGTTGTAAACAAAGCGAAGAAAGAATGAGAAACTCAAAATCTCAAATATAGCGGCGATTGCACGAGAACAGTGAAACCCCAAATCTCCAGTCCTTCAGAGTTCACTAGAGCCTCGAAGTGGGCTCCGAGATGTGCTTGCACTGGAGGAGGCTAATGAATGGATTCTGGTGGCCTTGGCTTTCAGGTGGCCAAAACAAAAGTCTTAGAATAATATAGAATGAGTGAGAGTGAGAGTGAGAGAATAACAATAGTGATATCAGTAGTTAAGCAGTAGTTGTTAAGTCATAGAAGGGGAACGGGGAAAAGGGATTATATAGTAGCAAGCTTGGAGGAACAAACATGAAAATATAACCAATCAACCAAAAAAAAAGGAAAGAATATATCACATGCATACTAAAGAATAATAGAGGAAGTAAGAACTCTGAACCCTAGTTGGAGTCGGATCTAGGGCAAATAATTCACAATCGCCAATCACAACAGAATCATCGGAGACATACCATATACAAGACAAAATTTATCTTCTTAAGTGTATAGAACCACAATCACCCCAAGAACCATAGAATCAAAGCCAGCTCTATGAGAATCGAACTTGCCATAAATATAATGGTAACGAAAGTTACCATAGCTGAGTGATAATAGTAGAAAAGGCAAGTACAATCCACTTAGGAACGCATATAAGGAAGGAATATAAGAGAATCCCCATGGTCGTCTAGGGTTTAGTGTGAGAGCGGAGAGATGGAGAGAATACAGAGGCGTCAATTTGGAGGAAATGGGTATTATGGTTTGGGGTTGGTTAATTGAAGGCGGGAGATGGTTTGTGGGTCATTGATCTCTGAGATCAATGGCTGAGATAGAAGGAAAGAGTGGGGCGTGTAGTTTAAAAAAGGTACTGACCGGGTTCGTTAAAAATGGTCGTCTGGTTTGGGCTGGGGAATTGGGCTAAGGATTTTGGGTAATAATTTCGTCCAAACGCAACTCAAAATTGGGCCATAGTTTAAATACGCGAAATTTGTTAAAAATAATTTATAAAAAGAAATTAATAAATAATAAAAATATTTTATGCAGTAAAATGATTGAAAATAGCAGATTAACATTATACAAATATATAAAATGATATTTTAGCATAAATAATGTAAGATAAATCCATAATGCACTAAGCTCTAGCGATCAGGCGACTGGTACGACTGCCCTCGAAGCTTTTGCAAGCCTTTCATGGCCTCTCCGGCCACTGGCCAGCCTCCTCTTGAGTTTGGTTAGTCGTCCTCTCCACTCTCACTGCCCCAAACAGCCTCTATCAACCCGAATCCAATCCAAAACTATGCTAAATTTCTACAGCCTACTTCATTAAATGTGCCCATACAAACCCTAGATGAAATACCTATTAAACATGTCGAGTTTCTTCATGGTGAACCCATAATCAAGTGGAAGAAACAATAAGTGAAACAATCGATTGTGCAACAAGGCCTTCAACTGGAAGTTCTTGGAAAATTCTCTTTTAGGAAGCCTGTTATTAGTGAATTAAGTAAAGTTATCCCATTCAGTGTGAGATTAAAGGAGCCTGTTCAATAGGTTTAATTGAAGATAGTCATGTATTGATAAGGTTGTCTTTAATGGAGAATTATGTTCATCTTCTTTCAAAGCCTGCAATTCTATTTGAAAGCTCAAGGTGAGATGTGGCAGATTAGGTGCACGAAGTGGAATCCATAGTGGAAGCCTGAGGAAGAAACACCAATTGTTGTAGGTAATCCTTTGCATGTTGATCTTGCAACTCAAAATGGTACCAGACCTAGTTGTGCAAAGGTCAAGATTGAGGTTAATTTGCCGTCTAAATTCCCCTAAAGAATTGAATTGAAGAGGGGGAAGATAAGTCTGGGCTTGAGGAGTTTAAGTGGATCAAGATTAAGTATGACTACAAGAAAAAGTATTGTAAGACTTGTAAGAAGCAAGGGCACAATGAGCTTGATTGCTGGGTGATTCATCTTGAGCTACATAAGAGGTATGATGAAGCTGTAGAGGATCAAGGTACTGGGAAGGAGGTAGTTGGCACAGTAGCTGCCTCATTTAAGCTTCTCTCGAGTGGTAAGGTACTGGCAAGCCGATTTCAAATCCTGCCAAATAGGAGTGGATGCGAAAAGGAAAGAACAAGTACCAACGAGATAAAAGAGGCCATATTATTGAAATAACAAAGGAGTAGGAAGTTGACAATGTGAAAGGGAAGAATAAGGTTGAGGCAGTAGCTACAAAGAACAAATTCGATGCACTTGAAGTTGAGGAAATTGATCCACCAGTTCTACAAATTACGAATGGCAAAGAAGATAGTATAGTTAAGGGGAAGGAGAAGCATTAGATATTAAATGAATCCAACAAAGAGAAGAAGAAAAGCAATTGGAGAATGCACAAAAGCCCAGTCCAAATGTTAAAGGAACTGGAGTTCTACTGTAACAGCAAGAGAGTGTGACCATAATCCTAATGTTATTGGGATTGGGGTGGATACACAAAAGGAAAGAACTGTAGATTGCATGCGAAGAAGGTTTGGAGCTCCCAAAGAGGCACTCAATGTGACAAGTCAAGACGTGCCTTCACAAACGATGGGAGGTTACTTAAAGGAAATTCAAACAACTGGAACAAACAATAATGGTAAGGCACTGTGGAGTGATACAGTCAAGCTAATGGAGGAGAATTCTAAATAAAATTAATAAGAAAAGTCCAACAATCAAATGGAAGATGATTAGGAAAAGCTGGCCGGTTCAAGTCATGATGATGCTACAGTAATCCATAGCCTTAAAACTAGGGTTGAAGGTGGTCGTGTTTCTAATGAACAACATGCTAAAGTACCATCTTAATTAGATAAAGGAACATCAAAGGAAGCTACAAAAGCTGGGGGGGGGGGAGGTGCAGCAGCCTCAGCTAAGAACTCGGGCAATGGAAGAGTAAACCCTAGGGCATTTGGGAAGTATTTTTCTATTGTTGAATGTATTGCGTTGGATGTTTTAACCGGGGAGCAAGGTGGTGATGTTTATGTAGAGGTATTACATGATACAGTGAGGCCATATCATCAGACAGTTGGTGGAAAGCCTCATGATCCCAATAGAACAATAACTTCTGCAAAAACAGGTATAGTAAACCCTAGCTTGGAATCTATCTATGCTTTGTAATTTAAGATGCTGCAGGATTCTTTGGAAGCTGGAGAACAAAATGCTATGGTGATGAAGGATACAAATGGAGAACAACCTCAACATGCCATTGTACCATAAGCAACATGTGCTATTGATCCAAGTGCTAAGGCATGTGCTTCTGGAACTGGCCAACCAATGCAACTTCAGCGTAATGTACCTTTGAAGACACCAATCTAGGTATTACATGATCTTGTCACATATAATTTTACATCAGTGGAGATTCAGTAGGGCATGATTGAACAAGAGCAATTTGAGATAGAAGGTAATGATGAATCAACAGTTCAAAATTTTAAAGCAGTAGCAAGGGAAGTTGATTTATTACCTAGGGCTGGTGATAAAAGTGGTAAGAAGCAAAGAAGCAAGGTCAAAACAAAGAGATTCCTCAACCTAAAATAATTTTTCCCAGAAGGGCAGTTTCACAAACTAAATGATAATTAAAATATTGATTTGGAACATAAGGTCTGTGAACACACAACAGGCCTTTCATAGGGTGATTAACATGCAAAGAGAGCATAGTTTCTTAGTCATTTCATTGATGGGACCATTTCAGAATCAAAGGAACATACAAAGGTATAGAAGAAGGTTGAATATAGAGCCTGCCTTTGCAAATAGTAATGGGATGATCTAGCTTTTTTTATACTAATGTGGAATGGGATTCGGTTATGGAAACTGCACAACAGGTGACTGTTAAGGTGTTTTATCATGACATTGGCAACATGTTATGATGACCTTTGTGTATGCAAAATGCTCTGCTCTTGATAGGCTAGAATTGTGGGATAACTTATAATATCTTGCAAGTGATATGGAGATGCCATGGATGGTTGGTGGAGACTTCAATGTGATACTTAATTAAGTTGAAAATATTGGTGGTCGTCTAGTCTTTCCTTCAGAATATGAAGACATTGCCTTTTATGTTAATTCTAGCGGATTGTTTGATTTAGGCTACAAAGAGAGTCCTTTTACTTGGTGGAATGGAAGACCTAATGCTGAGTGTATCTTCAAGAGACTGGACATGATTTTTGTGAATCTTCCTTTCCCGAATTTGTTTCCTATTATTGAGGTTGAACATTTGATAAGAACTGGCTCTGATCATGCTCCATTCTTCATGAGTTGTGTAGAACAAGCTGCAAACTATGTGAAACTATTTAGATTCCTCAACTTTTGGACCAAATATGAGACTTTTACAGAAGTGGTGAGACAAAATTGGTAAGTAGACATCATTGGGGACCCTTTACTTATGTTCAAGCACGAATTGAAGAATGTATAAGTTGCACTGTCCAAATGGAGTAAATCCACTTATGGTGACATCTTCAAGCAGTTGGCAATCTTGGAAGATATTGTAAAGGTGAAAGAGATGTTCGAGGAAGAACCAACAATTACTAATAGGATTGTGCTACAATAGGCTTAGGCAGAACTGAAGAAGCACTTGAGTATTGAGGAGCAATATTAGAAGCAGAAAGTTGTGATGACTTGGTTTGCTAAGGGAGACAGAAATACTAGTTTCTTTCACAATCATGTGAATGGAAAAAGGAAGAATATGTAACTGTAGAGGATCCAAAATGGAGGAGGAATCTGGATAGAGGAACATGATCAAATAGCTGCCGCTGCAGTGGAATTCTACAAGAATCAGTTCACAAACGAAGTTGGTCCCACAGATATTTTAATGCTTGAAAATGTGCCTAATATGGTGACTAATGACCAAAATCTGGAGCTATGTAGATGCCTTGATCTTGATGAGGTCAATGGTGCAGTGTTCGAGCTTAGTGGGGATAATGGAATTCTACAATGGCTTATGGGCCTTAGGGCGGTGTGATTTTATGTTAGGAAGTCTTGTAGTGAGTTTTGGGTAAGGATAGTAGTGTTCTGACAAGGAGAAATAACAACTTAAGGATAATTCAAAAGAAACTCAGAGAAACATAGGACACATGGGTAACATGCTGGAATAATATGGTAATGGTATGCTCGGTTCCTTTGTTTCTTATGATAAGGTGTGGTTTTACAGGTGTTTTGAGGCAATACTCTCGGATTTGGCAACCTGTGTGGCTTGGTCGAGTTAGAGGGATTCAATTCTGATAGCTTGGTTATGTGCAAATGGATTTCAAAGTGTTCATGATGGTTTCTACCATGGTTTAAACTGGATATTTTTTACCGGTGTGGGGAACGTGTTATGTATTGTGATTTCCTCTAGTAAAGAGGTAAGAGAGAGGTTTCTAACTAACAAGGTATGTAATTTGCTGGTGACTCGGAGGGATTATGAGATTCTTGTACTCTTCACAGGATGGCATGGTAGACGCGGTGTATTATGTGGGAGTGAGAATTACTTGTGCAAGGCCACGGTTCAGTTTTGAAGGGAAGGATATAAATTCGTAGGCAGCATGGACTGTTTCAGATGATTAGGAAAACGATATTACTAATCGGTATGGCCTCATAAGAGTATATATTTCAGAAGGGGCAATGTGTTTTGAATCATGGATACTTCATTGGTTTTACAGTACTCACCTAGTTGATAGACTGCTGATATTCAAATTATTGCTATGTGGTATGGAACAATTATGAAATTATTCCTAATGGGAAGATCTTTAATGGAAGATATGTTAGTCATTCGAGTGCTGGAGTTGGGATCAGTTATGGTGATTCATGGGTTTGATGAATTTGGAGACTGGGAGTTCTCAGAAGTATATTATTTTGGGTTGTGGCCTGTTTGAGGTGAGTATTTTATTTTAACTCAATGGAGGCACAAGTTGTGTTAATTATTTGTGATAGCTATGTGCTATAAGTGTGCATATGTGTGAGGTTTGAGCCAATGCGTGAGCATCAGGGCAAGTATTCATATTCGAAAGAATGCTTAGGCTATGATATGCCTATAGTTGACTGTGAAGCACAAAGTTACCATGTTTCTAATGTTAGTACCTTTGTTGAAAACTATTTGGGCTACATTTGAGGTTACAAAGAGGCTATTTCCCCTGAATAAACGGGATAGTTACTATTTCTGCGTTAAAATTACCTATTTGAAGTGTGATAGCAGACTTTGCACATGCTTACGCTATGGCTTGTTATTTATACCAGTCCAGGAGTATGAGAACCTTATTTCATTATCATATACATGTGTACTTATTTAATTGCTCTTGTATGATATGCTGGGACTGGAGGCCTGTGACCATCCCAGGCGATTCATATTATTGGCACGTGAGTTCTCCGTGCCATGTGTGGGAATTCTATTTCTATAATAATATATTTGATCTATTAATTCCCTTCCTCTATAATTGTGCAAATGCACCTACGGTTATCCTCTTCACGAATTTTGAAGAGTTGGTTGTAATATTGTGGTTGTGGTGGTGCTTGTTGAACTTGCAATACAGTTCTCTTCCTTGAGACATCTCTCATATTTGGGTACACGGATGGCGCAGTGGTGGCTGGAGTTATATTGATGTGGCGTGTCTTTGGGATAGTTTTGTTTAATAATATAAAGTCATTGGACCTAGAATGGGCACTATCAGGCTTGATTATAGTATATTCGAGAGGATTATGGTTCTGGTTGGGGCGAGAGAGCTCAATGGCTAGTTGATATAATGAGTGGTTATGAGTTTTGATTGATTCTTTCATCATTGACAGTGTACAAAGGTTTTGGAATGAGATTATGGTGAATGCGGGGTTTTATACTAGTACTTGGTTGGTTTTGAGTAATTATTGCAATCATAAATAGTGCTACGAGTATGCGAGTTGTGTAGTATGTTATGTGATTACATGTGGGATTATGGTTATGGATGGATACAACTTGTTCAGTCTTATACAGTGTGTAGATGTGAGATTCGAGTCTTGAAAAGAATTCTGGATGTTAGAAATTTGGATCCAAGTTTTGGGCTAAGGTTATGCTATGATGTTAGGCCTATATTAAATAGGGTGATGCGGGATCACCCCCGGGTACGTGCGTTGTAAGATAGAATAGTGATTTGATGGCTTGGAAATAACTCCTGGCACATTCGAGGACGAACGTATGTTTAAGTGGGGGAGAATTTTATCAAGAATATTGGGATATTGTATGTTATAATATTCACAACATGATACGGGAGCCTTGTCTTTATATGTGGGAGACTAGCTCTGGAATGATGTGTTGTTCATCTTACTTTGTTGAGTTTCTATTTACTAGTTGAATTCTGCAAATTAGTTCTCTTAGCATTACGTTGTAAATTTCTCGTGTTTGGTTATTGTAGAATAGTTATGTATGAATTTATTATATATGGGATCGGGTTGCATGTCGTAATGGTATTGATATAAAATATGGGATCGGGTTGCACGCCGCAACGGTATTGATAGTATATCTTGTATTGGGTTGCATGCTACAATGGTATTTGTATTATATATGGGATTGGGTTCACGCTGCAACAATATTGATATTATATGTGGGATAGGGTTTCACGCCGCAACGAAGAAAATATTATATATTGGATCGGGTTGCACGCCGCAATAGAGAAGATTTATTATGGTTATTCTTGTTTATTGATTTCTGTTATCGCATTGTATTGTGAAACTAAGAAGTGATGATATTCTGGGGTCCTCTGTCAGTTTTATTCTTGTTTCATCTATACGTGATTATTTCGTGTCTCTTTCACGTATTGCTCTCTCTGCATATCATTTGTACAGGTAAAATATTGAGTAGATATCTTTTAACTTAAAACCTCGTCACTATTTCACCGAGGTTAGTCAAGATACTTACTAAGTACATGGGATTGTTGTACTCATACTACACTTCCGCATCTTGTGTGCAGATCTTGGAGTTGCGTCGATGTAGAAGACGAAGCCTAACATTGAAGACATATCTGCATTCCAGATTCAAGCTACCTTTTGTTCATGGTATTTTAGAATTTTAAATTTTGTTTATGTAAACTTCAAACAGATATTGTATTTATTCTTCATACCAATTTGTAAATCTAAATCATAGTGGCTCATGACTTGTACTACCAGTCCTTGAGAAGTTGTATAGAATTCAGTTATTATTATTCTTGTTTTTTTGATTTTTTACTTGGGTTATCTATTTCTATGTTAGGCTTACCTAGCACTGGGTTAGGTGCCATCACAACTAGGTGGATTTTGAGTCGTGACAATTACCTTCACGTTTTGCCTATTGTACGCTATTAATTATTGAGTTTTTATTAGTCTTGACTAAAATGTGTAGCCATGACCCTAGCATACAGTCACTGAAACATATACCTGTGACCTTGGCTGGTCTAGCATGCAATATTTATCTAACATATTTTAAATTATTTGGTTTATTTATTATGAAAGGATATGGGCTAGTCCTACTTAATATTGCCCTCATCTAACCCCACTCTAAACAGTTGTAAAAATTATCAAAAGCTTAACAAGCATAAAATAAATATATAGAATAAAATTGAAAGGAACCAGTTCCCTATAGGAAAAGAACTGTACTTAACAACTGGAACCTTTATAGGAAAAGAACTGGTGCCTTCTCCCATCCTATCCTTGGAGCCACCCGAATCACTCCACATAATAGCCATCCTTATCGCTCCGTCCGGACAATAATATAATAGCCACCCGTATCACTCCTCACAATCAACAACAGTGAGATGCCACATGTATGCTCCGCATAACAACAACAATGATATGCCACCCTTATGCTCCGCATAACAACTACCAATCCACACAACAATTCACATGTACTAACATCACAACAACATGACATATAAACTCATAGCACAAGTGCCTATAGGTCACGACCATTCTAAAACAACGATACAAATATCACCATATCACATAGCCCACGACTCAAATACAATATGTGTAGAATCTCAATAACAACAAAATGAATGGGAAAGTAACTCAATAATGAACAACATCCACTTTAAGAACAACTTCAATTAAAATAGATTAATGACTTTTAATAACTTCAACTTCAATTAATTGCTTAAGGAGAAACTGAATAATAAAGGTATTTACATGAAATGGCAAACTTCCAAATTAGTTTGTGAAATAAGCTAACACTGAAAGAGATGGAATGAACTAGCAACTACATCTAAATGCATGAGAATAATCCGATAACGAAAGGATATCATGTAACAACAATTTCAATTAAGAGTAACTCAATAATAAAGGAGGTCACATTACAATAAAAGAGGTAACAACTTCAAATAAACCATAAAAAGTAAACTTGACAAGTAAAGGATATGACATATAACAACAACTTCAAATAAAGTATGTGACAGTAAACATGACAAATAAAAGCTATAACATGTGCTAATAATTTCAAATAAATACATAAAAGAAGCGTAAAGGTCTAAACCGGTTAATTTCCATATATAAGTCTGAGTACGCACTCGTCACTTCACGTAGACCATCTTTCACATAATTCAAATAATATAATAAATCCCCAATCATAAGGGATAGTTCACCCACACAAAGTTAGGCAAGATACTTACATCAGATTAGCTAAATCAAAACTCTAAAATGATCTTCTTGTGTGAAACAACCTCCGAACGGCTAGAATCTAGCCAAAATAACTTAATATCATAAATAAAAGCGATAGAAAATAATTTCAGATAATAAAGTTTTGCTCTTTAATGAAAACTAAAAAGTCAACCCAATAAGTCAATCCTGACACGCACCTCGGGATCCAAAAAAACTCACAAAATCTTAACACCCATTTCGATACGAGTTCAACCATACCACAATTATCCAATTCCGACATCAAATCGACCCTCAAAATATCATTTTATATTTTTTGAAAGTTCTTACAAAAATCCCTAATTTCTCTAATTCAACTCACAAATTAAATAATAAAATCAAAGATGGAATCATGAAATATAATCAAATCCGGCTCAAGAACACTACCACAAATCCAATTCTTGAAAGTCCCCTCCAAAATCGCCCAAAACCGAGGTCTACAACTCAAGATGTGATAAAAACAACCAAACCCTCGATATATATATATATATATATATATATATATATATACACACACACAACCTGCCCAGAAATTACGTTTTTGCGTTCAGAGGGTCGCTTCTGCGATGGCCGCTTCTGTAGATAAAATTACGCACCTGCGACAAACCATCAACTGGCTCCCCAACGCATCTGCGGTCCAACAAGCGCTTCTGCGCTCACGCTTCTGTGACCATACACTGCAGGTGCGGTTCCGCTTCTGCAATACAACGACCGCACTTGCGGTCCCTACTTTTCCCACCTAAGTCCGCACCTGTGACTTCTTAGCCGCTTATGCGGTGCCACATCTGCGGTCCTTTATCCGCAAGTGCGATGGCATCAGAAGCAAAACACTTCAACAATGCAACAAGGTTCCAACATGATCTGCAACTCGTCTGAAACACACCCGGGACTGCCGGGACCCCGTCACATCACACCAACTAATCCCAAAATATAACGCGGACCTTCTTGAGGCCTCAAATCACATCAAACAACATTAATACTATGAATCACACCTCAATTCAAGAATAATGAACTTCGAATTTTTAAAATTAATATCAAATCATATCAAACGAACCCAGAATGACGTCATATTTTGTATGCATGTTCCAAATGACACAACTGAGCTATACCAACTTTCGAAATCGCAATCCGAATCCACTATCAACAAAGTCAACTCCCAGTCAAACCTCTCAACCTTCCAAACCTTCAACTTTGCAACTTTGGCCAAAATGCCTCAAATAAACCTACGGACTTCCAAATCCAAATTCGGACGTACGCCTAACTCTAAAATCACCATACGAAACTATTGGAATTACAAAACACCATTTCAGAATCCACTACACAAAAGTCAAACTCCGGTCAACTCTTACCACTTAAGCTTCTAAAACAAGAATCATTCTTCCAAATTCATCCGGAATCATCCGAAACCCGAACTTGTCCACACACGCAAGTCATAATACAAAGTATGAAGCTACTCGATAACTTTAGCCACCGAACGAAATATTAATTCTCAAAATGACCGATCGGGTCATCACACTTAATGCAGGAGATCATCTAAAACATCTCCGGAAGACATTTGATATTTTGAGAAAGTAAAACATGAAGCTCAACCTGGAGAAGTGCGCCTTTAGAGTGGGGTATAATAAGTTCCTGGGATTTTTAGCCTCTTAATAAGGAATCGAGGTAAACCCTGATAAAATCAAATCCATTGAGGATATCCCGGACCATCTGACAAGCGTGAAGGAAGTACAGAGGTTGACCGATAGGTTGGCGGCTCTAAGCAGGTTAATTTCGAGATCTTCGGAAAAGTGCCATCATTTCTTTTTGCTTTTGAAAAAGAAGAACGACTTCGTATGGACTCCGGAATGCAAACAAGCACTGAACGACCTAAAAAGGTACCTATCTAGCCCTCCATGCTTTGTCAAAATCGGGAGAAATGGAGCAACTGTTGATTTATCTAGCAGTCTCAAAAGTAGTGATAACTATCGTTTTAGTTAGGGAAGAAGAAGTTTCACAATTTCCCATTTATTACGCTAGTAAAATATTATCAAGAGTGGAGACAGTCTATCCTTACCTTGAAAAGTTGGCCTTAGCTCTCGTAGTTACCTCCCGAAAGCTTAGTCCTTATTTTCAATGTCATCTGATAGCCGTTATGGCAACCTTTCCCTTAAGGAATGTCCTTCATAAGCCTGAGTTGTTAGGTCGTTTGGCTAAGTGGGTAGTCGAAGTTAGCAAATTCGACATTGAATACAAGCCCAAGATTGGAATTAAGTCATAAGTTTTGGTCGACTTCGTGGCCGATTTCAGACTGGGATTAATGCCTTTAGCTGCTAAAGAAATGGTGTTGGTATCGGGATTGGTATCTGGAGTTTGGACCTTGTTCACAGGTGAAGCCTTCAACGTAAAAGGGTCCGGTCTTGGGATAGTCTTAATCACTCCCTTGCGGGAAACCCTAAAGCAGGACATTAGAATTGTACTATTAACTAACAATGTAGCCGATTACGAGGATTTGGTTGCAGGACTTGAACTAGATCGGGGACTAGGTTACGAGGTCATCAAGGTAAAATGCGACTCCCAGCTGATGGTAAACCATGTGAATGTAATTCTCGACACCAAGGAGGAGCGCATGCAACAATACATGAACAAGGTTCAAGCATTTCTCGCACGGTCCAGAGAGTTGTCAATCATCTATATTCCAAGGAAGGAAAATGTGGTGGCGGACGCATTGGATAATTTGGGTTCATCCACAAAGATGAGGGTCTGATTCCGGTACGATCATTCAATTGTTGCATTCGGTGTTGGACGTGATGACTACAGTGAAGGTAATTCAACCAAATTAATCTGGGACTGGAGGAACGATTTCATTGAATATCTAAGACATGGAAAATTTGCTGAAGACCCAAAAGAATCCCGGGCACTACGGACTAAGGAGACTCGTTACTGTCTTGTTGATGGACAGTTATACTGGAGTTTGTTACAATGGCCATTGTACTGGTGTCTAGGATCCTTAGAGGCTGACTACGTGATGAGGAAAGTTCATGAAGGAGTCTGCAGAAACCACTCCGGTGCAAACACGTTGGTTCTCGAGTTGGTCAAGCCCGGCTATTATTGGCCCCGGCTGGAGCAAGACGGGAAGGCATTTGTACAAAAGTAGAATAAATGTCATTTTCAAGCACAATTAGTGCATCAACCTGCAGAACTTTTGCATTGGTGGTCTCGCCATGGCCATTCATGAAATGGGGGATGGACATAGTCGGTCTCTTGCCATAGGGACCTGGCAAGGTAAACAATGTTTTGGTTTTAACTGATTATTTTACTAAATGTGTTAAATCAGGTGCTTACCAGAAGATCAAATAATGAGATGTGATCGACTTTATATGGGACCATATCATCTGCAGATTTGGAATACCAAAAGAAATATTTTGTGACAACGGGCTGCAACTCAGAGGTTCCAAAGTCACAAAGATTTTGGAAGGATTGAAGATCAAAAAAATTTTAATTTTACCATTCCACCTGAGTGGTAATGGAGAAGCGGAGTCGACCAACAAGGTAGTTATTCAAAACATTAAAAAAAGTTAAAGGATGCTAAAGGCAATTGGCCAAATAAGCTATCGGGTGTGTTATGGGCATACCAGACTACGACGAAGTTGAGCATAGTTGAAACGCCGTGTTAACTTGTATACGGTTCTAAGGATTTGATACTGGTAGAAGTGGGGAAACTGATCTTAAGGTTTTCTCGAGCAAACAAAGAAGCATTGCTAGTTAAATTACATTTGCTTGAAGAGCACAGGGATCTGGCGTATGTGAGGATGGTGGGTTAAAAGCAAAGGATGGAAAGATATTGCACTTGCAAAGCAAATCATCGTTATTTTAAAGTTGGAGATTTAGTTCTAAGCAAAGTCACTCAAAGTATTCGGGAAGTTAACGCCGAGAAGATGGGATCGACTTGGGAAGGATCTTACTGTTCCTCAGCGATAACCAGTAAAGGTTCACTTCAAAAGGTTTTACCGCCAAGAAATTGGAATGTGGCTCACTTCAAAATGTTTTACTGCTAAATGTCCTTGCCGGTACTAGAAGTATGTGCTGCACTCTTTTTCGCATTGACCGGTTTTTGTCAAAATTGAGTTTTTCTGGAAAGGTTTTTAATGAGGCACCAATGTAAAGCATACTACGAAGGAAGGATCATCAGTGATCTGGTGAGTTCACAACCGAAAGCTCTATTGCCTTGACTTTAGCACGAGTATCGATGACCCTGTGCGGATCAACTTGTATGTCAATCAACCAGTGGATGGTTAAATAATATTTAGCCCGTTAACACCTCTGAAGACTCTCATTGTTTCCATCATCCACTAGAAACAGATTATTTACCCATCATCAAGTTGTTTATATTAATGAGGAAGAAACACAAAAGCACATTACGCAGGAAGGGTCTTCGGTGAATGTAAGACTTCAAGTGTTCAAATTCTCATACTTAGCATTCAAACACTGGGGGGAATAAATACATGACAATGCACTAAAAGTTTTACAAATACCGAGGACTATAGGAACCGAGGTCAATGCCTTATCATGACTGAAGACTAGATGATCAGCCCCGTAGAAATAAGTTGTACAAGTTAGCCACATGTATTGACAGCTTTATTCACTTGAGCAGATGAATGTTTATGTAAATATACTTTTAAAGATAGAATGAATAAATCAAAGTCCTTTTGTTTTTATCTTATTTCTTGTCCGAATGATAAGTTAAGTTAATTTATTTTATCATTTGAAAGTTAACAAAACTTCACAATGCTTGGGAGAAGTACTCTACAAGAGCCACGTAATATAAGGGACCTCTCTTATGAAACCCTCACAGTAAAAGATAAATTCTCGGAAGTGTTTATGCCTAGAATCAAAGCTATCTGATGTAAAAAGATTCCTGAAGCTTTGTCAGTTAAATGAAAAAGAATTTTTTTTGCACAATACTTAAGCAAAAAGTTTCTTTTATTAAATAAAAAGCCAAATTTAGTAGAAAGTTTCGTCATAATTGCAAAAAGTAAATAAACATACATCAAATCTTGCTGCCAAAACGAGAAAGAAAGAGAAGAGCCTTCATTTCCTCTAGTAGGAGAAGGTTGTTCCGCTTACGGCTCGAGGCCTTCAACTTCTTTGGTTTCTCCTTCGATTCCCGAATACTCAGAGTTGGTATTCGAAGAATCGGATGCAACGAGCCGAGCAGGAAGGTTCACAAGAGCAGTTGTCTCTAGATTCCGGGCCTTGACAATGTAGTCATCAATGTTGGCAATACCTTCATTGTCTTCCTCCAAAATATTCCTCTTTATATGATATATGGTGTAGGTTTCCTCAAAGATGAGGAAATCTTCTTGGTCTTGAAGTTTTTGCTTTGATCTTATCAATCTTGGATAGATGCTTTTCATTTTCAGCTTTCATTGTGCTAATTTTGGAATCAAGCTCAACGTCGGTGGTTGAATGAAGTCGATTCTGCACCATGACTCTTTTGAGTCTATCTTCCATTTTTTCTCTCCTCTCCTCAGTAGCATTGGCTTCCTTGTTTTTGGAGCATAAGCTTGCCTCCAAGAAACTTGTTCCATGAAGGGAGACTCACGCTCGGTAGCAGCAGTCACAATATCATGAAGTGCGACCCACTTAGCCTTTGGTTCCTTAAGGCATTATGTAGCTGGGCGGCTTCCTAGATATGAGCCATCCTATCTTGTTCAGACTGCTGCAACTGGGCCTCGAGGTGATCAATTTGAGCAATTCTTGCCTCCAACACAAGGAGGTGCTTGACAAGTTTATTCTACTAGCTAAAAGGTGATCTCGTTCCGAAGCAAGCTCTTGCTTGTCCAGAATCAACCTTTGTAGGCCCTCGGAGGCAAGAAGGTTGACATGTAAATGGTTAATTAGAACCAAAGTTATTACTGCAAAGTATAAATTGAAAGAAGATAGAAGGACTTTAGATTGCTACCTGCGCCAAGGAATGCATGATGTTTTTTGTGAGGCACTTTCCAGAAAGGGAGTCCATCTTTCTCCAATAATTCTATGAGGTAAGCTGGTTTAGGTAATTGGAAAGTTCCTCCGGCTTGAATAGTATATGGCACTCATTCGAAACTGAGAGAGTGGCACTTTGTTTTCCATGAGGGTCTTGAGTGGAGGCCGATTAAGTGTTTCCCAAATTTCTATGGTCGGGCGACTATGGAGAAGGGGCATTCCCTACATGTTCAGCTGGGGCTTGTGGAGAAGAAGCAGTTGGTGTATATAGAGAAGAATTTTTTACAGGCTTAGAAGTGGGTGGTAGAGGAAGGCCAGGGACCGAACTCCTTTGACCGGAGGCGTCGACAGGGATCGGAAAGCGGGAATCGATATTTTTAACCAAATCCATTTCCCCCCAAAGTCCCTGAACTTCTTCGAGTGGTGGACTTTGAAACACTCCCGGGTGAGCATCTGATTGAGCTGATGAAGATATTTTTCTTCTTCGAATGGGGCCCTCTTCAACATCAGCCCCTTCTTCATCATCAAGTACCACTATGTCTTTTCCGGTTAATGTTTATTTCACTTTTGTCTCTTGAGTCCTAGCCCAAGAGGTACGCTTCCTCTTTGGTTTCTTATTTTTGTACTGGGGACTCCGGGAGGAGGCACCCTTGCCAAAGTCACGAGTAGATTCACGAGACCTCCTCCGATTAAAGGTACTCTACAATATTCGTTCTGCTTCCACCGGGTCATCAAGAACCTCAATATCGGGGCAAACAATGGATCCCTTTGGATGTCCTGTTTTGGCACCAGAAGATAGTTAAATCTTTTGCAGAATCTATTGAATGATTGAAAGAAGGGAGGAAGAAGTTTTTGTCTACAATGGTTTTGGGCTTTCCAACCGAATTTGGGGGCCATTTTCTTCCACTTTCAGATATCTGGTGTAGTGATATCCAAACTTTTCTGTACCCATCGATCCAGATCTTGAACTCGTGGAGGCTCCTAGTGAGTGGCTAGAATGAAGAAAATAAACGTAAGCAAAGAAAGAAGTTTTCTTTTTAAAAGGAAAGGAAATAGGTACCCGAAGAACTTATGGAAAAGATTTCATGTTTTGGGAAAAACTGGTATTGTGGTCGACAACAAACCGTTCCATTTATCCATGGTCATTGTTGTCACGCCCCTTTTTCTCTCGCGAAAGAGGGCTTCGACATTGTGACAACTCTTTTAAAGGAAGAGATTAAAAGAGGAGAGTCGCCACCTAATGATATTTAAGGTGCGTTAGGGAACCTATTTGCAAATAACTCTATTTTAACTAGTCACCGTCACCAAAGATTGGGTAAGGGCTCAAGTTACCTCAAAGAGAAGGTGTTAGGCACTCCTTGAGGTCCACAACTATGGGTCCCAGTTGAACTTAAATTATATGGATTAGTCTATGTGATCAAGTAAGCAAAGAGATTATAAAATCTAAGAATTCTATTACAAAGAAATCTTGAATAGGGAGGTACCACTATCTTTTCATTCTAATAGAAAAGAAAAGAAAAGCGTGGGGGTCCTAAGTTTTTTAGCCTAAAGGATCACCCCGTGCAATAGAAATAATATTTTGTAACTCCCTTGAGATAGGTTGTTACTCATATTATCCAGCGGGCACAGACTATCATCTCCTACTACCCGATTACTATGTTAAAGTTGCTTACCTAAGAGCACTCTAATTCAATTCTAAGACGTACCCTATGTGTGCACTACCCATCCCATACCTATGGTCCAGGAGGTTTTGGACTTCTATTTGGATGGTTCTAGACCTTATCTAGGCTGCTAAAAAATGCAAAACTAGGGGACAAACAAAACACATATTGGACTTCAAATATGGCAGTTAAGGACAAACAAATGCACGCGAAACAATTTTTCATGTTAGGCCATTTCAGAGTTAAGAACCTTAAACCCTATAGATAAAATTTCTCTGTGATTATGCATTAAAACATACAAGAGGTTTCAAAGGCTAGGGGCTGTCTATCTCCAAATAATTATACGATTGTTGCATGCTGATTTGAGATTGCAGATTTCCTATAGATGTTGTTTCTAGGTGATTTACGCACTAAGTGACAATGAAATATGTTGGAGAAAAACCCAGAATTATTCATGCTTTTTTGACTGTAGCATAAACGAGCAGCAAACAATGTTTGGAAAATCAACATTTTTAGGCGAGTAGTAATACCCTATAGGCAGGATCTCTAACAATTGGCGTTTGAAACCAATTTTATTGTTATATTTTAACCTTATAGGCATGCTTTCTGGGTGAAGAGTGCGATACAGTAGCAAATGAAATGATTAAAGTCCTATAGGTATGATTTCTAGTGGATATGCTGCAGCGATGCAAATTGAAGGAAAACTCAATGATATTTGTTTCCTATAGGCAGGTTTTCTAATAACACGTAGCAGCAGAGATAATTGAAGCATTTGAGCTCATGCTTTGCTAGTAGACAAGTAGTGTGAGTGTGTGCTTCTCCTACTGACATCATTTCTATAGTGCACATAGAGAGTGAAAGGTATATATAGTAAGTAAATCATTGAATCCTATAGGCATGTTTTCTACCCTTTCATGCAAATATCATAATCTACCCATTCCCCATTTTTACTAACACCCCAATTGTTTATTACAAAGTTATTACAGGCCCAGTAATGAATATAACTACAAATATTATACAAATAATGATAGTAGGCCCATAGCAAGCCCAAAAGGAATACCCAGCGTTGCCTGAGCCTTCAACAACACCCATGTAGCATACCCAGGAACCATATTCATCAGCACAACCCAGAATCCATAGAAGAACTCAAAGCCAAATTACACAACCATATATCAACCATATTACCCAGGCATTAAATCACTTAAATCTACCAGCTTACATGTTCATTAGACAATAGGAAGAAGGAATTGAGTGGGATAGTTCAAGTCTCAGTAGCAAAGAAAGTGACTAAATACCCAAATCTTAGTGTGTTAGAGTTCACAAGTGTCTCAAATGGACCCCGAGCAGTGCTTACCATAAAGAGGTCAGTAACAAGAGCCTTGGTGGCCTTGGCTTTCAGTTGGCCAAGAATGAGAGGTTCAAGATAGAATAGATAACAAATAAGGGAGAATAGACAATGGTTGAGGGACAGAAGATGAGGAGATACACTTATAACTTAAAGTAGACATAGCAAGGATGAGAACACAAAGCAACTAATCAAACAGGTCTCAAGACTTAAAAGTAGGTTCAGCAGGGACATAGAAGCAGGTTCGACACTTAGTAAAATAACACATAGACAACCACATATTGAAAGAGTTAGGGAATAAACAAGTTTGCAAGATTGACCAAGATTATCATACAGAAGCGCATAATACTAACAAGTTGAAACCTAAAAGGTCCAAATTATGCTAAGTATACATCCTAATGTCATAAGTCAGACATGTTAACTCTCATCAGAAAACAAGACAACATTTAGACATGGTAGGGGAACACACATTCTGACAAGTCAAGTAATCACTGAAGGAACTGGGAATTAAGTAAGCCAAAGACATGTTGGGGGATATATTAGCAGGGAACCAATGTCATAGTTGATAGAAAAAATCTTAACACAGATTAGAACACATTACATATATGCAAGATAATCATTGCAGAGATTCAGAACAGAGTGAAAATAAACTCATGTCAAATGGAAAACATAGGCATTCAAGTATTAACCAGTAAACTAATTAACTAGGGAAGGTCTAAGTTATGCCATGGATTCATCCTAATATCGAAATAGTTCAAACATGATAGGGAAAACAAGTAGATATAACTCTTCTAAAATTTAAAGCCATCATTAAAGGGGTATGAGATCAAGTGAGCATGCTGAGTGACACAATAGCAGAGAAACAAGTCACAGTTATCAATGAAGGTCTTGACACAGGTTATTACAAATGTGAGGCATTCATTATAGAGATTCAGGACAAAGCAGGTAAGCATATTCATGAACATTCAGAGACCAATACACTAGCAAAACGAGCTTAAGAGGGTTCAGATTATCCAAGTTAGATATAGACAATCTCAGAACCAGCAACATTAAGAGAAGTTAAATGCTAGAGAGATTTAAAATGAGTGTACAGCTAACAGAGTTGTGCATAAAAGTAGCCCAGAAACACATTAAGCCATAGATTTCAGAAGCGAGAGCACATGCAAATCAGAGATACATAAAAAATAAAATTGCAAAATGTCAAGCGACTTACCAGTTAAATAGACAATAATAAAGAACTAAAGCTCAACAAGAACCCAGAAACATCGATGCGTCAAAGTTCCCAAGAGCTTCGAAAGAACCTCGGGCAATGCTCGCACCAAGAGAAAGTTCAAACAGTAGACACTCAGTGGCCTTGGCTTTTAGCCGGCAACACAAACACAGAACAAGATAATGAAGGAATTAACAGACCAAAGCTTCAAATTTTAGTGAGATTATATCGATTCCGTCCCCTTCAAAAGGAAATAGGGAGGAGTTTATATAGTGACAGAAATCAAACAAGTAAACAAGGAAAACTGTAAAATCAAACATAAATAAGGAAGTATTAGCATGCAGAATCAATAAAAATCGGATTAGGGAAAAAATAGGTAAACCTTAGTTGACAGAAATCAAAGATTAGCCGAATATCTTGGCTAATCGGACCCATATAGCCATGGGCTTGATATATATGGACTAGATATTGTCCAGATTCAAAAGGTTGAAGTGAATGGGCAGAATCGGAGAGATGGAACTTGCCATATTTAGGCAAGTACTAACTAATACCATGGAAAAATACCCAGCAGCGAAGGAATACTGATATGGTAAGTAAATAATGGGGGAATCCCATTATCAGTGGGATTAGGAGAGGGAATTAAGGGGAGGCAGCTAGGGTTATTTAGAAGAGTGAAGGGGAGATTGAGCGTTTAGGGACGGCGGGTTGGTAGAAATTGGCTACGGTTTTGGGTAAGGGGTAATATAAAGGAACGGGTAGGTTAATTATGGGTTGTTGATCATTTAAGATCACCGGCCAAGATAAAACGGGAAAGTGGCACTGGTAATTAAGCGGGTCGCAACCCGATTGGGTACAAGGGTCGCCTGGTTTGGGCTTGGGGTTTATTGGGCTATGGTGCTGAACCATTTTGGTCCGAAACATTGGTTTAAATCTGGGCTACTATTTAAATATGTAAAATTTATTAAAAGTAATTTATAAAAATGATTAGTAAATGAATAAAAATAATTTTTATGCACTAAAATGATTTAAAATAATGCTTTAGCATTATAAAAATATAAAATGCTATTTTGGCACAAATAATATAAATAAGGAGCATTTGTATATGAACATAGGCTATTATTATAAAATTATGCAAATAGCTTTAAAATACTAATGTAAACAAAGTGAAAATATTATGAGACATATATGAGGATACAAAAATAGTAATATTGGATGATTAAGTCATCGCAAATAATTTAAAGAAATAATTACTAGATATTTATGTAATTTAAATGCAAGAAAATTAATTTTAAAGCTGTAAAAATTATAGCAAAGTATAGAAAATACTTGTGTAGATTTGTAAACTAAATAATGATGCAAAAATAATATTATAAAAGTATTTATACTTATTCAAAAATATGAGGGTAAAATTGGGGATCAACAATTGTCGTCAGTAACGCTGGCAAGGAGAGAATGATGACCGCGTTTGCTAAGATTTAGCACAGCCCCACGGAAAATATTTGGGGAGTAGAGGTTCATCATATATGCGAGAGTTAGGGTTTCCCAAGTCTCAGAGCATAATTGGCATAGGCAAGCCACCGTACGCCACACTGATGGGCCTACTTGTGCCAAACAAACTTGGTACCAGTGGCAAAACATTAATATTATTGGATCAGTTGCTTGACCCACTCTCAAAGTGAAATGTCCCAAAGTAAAAAGGTATGTGTAAACATACATGAATCCTAGCCTGGAGTAGGTAACTCTTTCTACCTCAGTGGGGCTGAAGATTTCAACATTTTTCCAATTACATTCCTTCTTCACGACAAGTACGTTAGGAGGACGAATGGAAGAAGGATATCTATGAACATGCCAGAACCAGTCACTTTTAGAATTTGGAGGTGGTTTTTGTTCTTGAAGGTTAGATTTCATACTGTGTTTAAGAGGTATGACGGAGTTCATAGTAAGAGGTTCAAACTCAGCCTCAACTTCCTTTGTCTTGGTTTCCTTGGGGCCCCCACAAAAGAGAAGGCCATAGTTCCCAGAGATGACTGTATAAGAAGACATGGTGGTAAAATATCTGTGAAGAAAGTTTTTATTGATAAAGCTGAGGTTCTTGAGCAGTATTCTAAGGTAAGTTAGAGAAGAAGAGGAAGTTGTAAAAGAAAAGATATAGAATGAGGAGTAGTGCAGAAGTTATAGATGGCAAAATCGTAGTCATTATTACATCGCAAATTAGCGAAAATATTTGCTGAATCACGGAGCAACACGTGTTCGGGTCATTAATGCGAGAAGACATGCATCCTTTCAAGTGTCAGAGGTCGTTCAAGAGCTTTTCCGCCAAGAAAGAAACTCTTATCTACTTTCCAATAACACTAAGTTGCATCAACAGAATGTAGGGGGACTATCTGTATGGGGTAAAATTTATTAGTGATAGCTGGGCAAATGGCAGAATGACACGTGGAATTAAAGACAGGTGGGACGTGAGTTAGCTAACAGCTGGCACCGGATGTAAGTATGCAATCAGTGCAAAATGAATCCCGAAGACACAGTAGCCAGTAACAAAGATTCAAGGAATTATCATCGGATAGCATTCAATGGGCAGCAGTTACAGAGATATCTGCATTTATCGCCAACCGTTATGCATCCATCAATGTCGATTTTATTCTCATTCAAGTGCAGCTTGATTTGGCGATCTTGTCTGCCTGAATAGAGCTATAAATAGGAGGATTAGAATTCATTCTAGAGAAGAAATACACTTCACAAAAAAAGAAGCTATAATCTACTTTCATGTTACGCGCAGTCTTAGTCCTTGAACATTGCTCTCACTCTTATCATCAGAAAGGCTGAGTTCTTAGTCAAGTTTGTAATCTTCTTTTATTTCATTTGATAATCTTATTTCTGTTCTTATTTATTCCTATTTTTGGGTCAAATCGATTCACTTGCCTATAAACCACGCTATAAATTCAACTGTACCATTTTGCGGTTAAACATGAATATCATTTGACACTTGAAAGAAAGATTTTTCTTTTTCACTAAAAAAAATCAGAGTTTACTCGCATGAAGGCTAGAACATACTTCATGTTTCTTTCCACTAGTGAAAACTTTTACAATCTCTATATATATATAATTGAGGGGGAAAGAGTGTTGATGTGTCACTTCTCAAAAGCTAGAAATTTCATTTATCTTTACCCACATTATTTTGGATTATTCTGTTATTTTAGCCGTTTACCTCATTAGTTAATCATTTAGCCAAACGTTTCATTTAAACGTCACTCACTTATTGAGTCACAATTAAAGCACCGTTTCAAAGCTTTCCTCTACCTTTTCAATTATACGTTCGCTTTCCCTAAGAAAGCCAAAAAACCTTGACTTCCTCTTCTTCCCATTAATCTACTTAATTATGCGTTTTTTATTTTCTTCTTTCTCACACACAATTTCACATACATTTACATTTGAATATTAAAAAATACAGATGCATTACATTGCATCAGTGGAAGAAGGATCAAAGAAACAGAGCACAAAAAGAGTTAGTAAAGGTTGTTTGATGAATTAATTGTAATGGAGTCCTTTTTTTTTAATGATACAATTCAGGAGAGGATTTGCAAGAAAAAAAAGAAGAGAAATTGGAGCCTGGAGGCATGATGATGCACATGGGAAGACCGGCAAGAATAAGATTTTTGGTAAATAGTATTACAAGTAACCTTTTTTATTTTCTTCATGTTAAAGATCAGATTTTATTGCGTATAGATAAATTTCGTGATACTATAATTAACGTAAAAGAATTAAAGTAGACTCTTTTATAAGTATTCTCACATTATATTATCCCTCAAACATTTTCTTTTATTCTATTTAGATTACTACAAATGAGCAATATTAATGTGATTATATGAAGTTGTCATGATTTACAATTTACAATTTACATGGTAACATCATAGGTTTGAACTGTTTTGTTACATATTTTTTAAAGTCTATATTAATTATGTGAAAGGATAAATAATTTTGAAGTGTTAGTGGAACAGAAAGAAACAAGAACTCAAAAGAATTCGACTACACACTTTTTCCTCCATGCTTATATGTGAAACAAAAAAGAATTATCATTAAAACAAAAGGAGCAATTTTGAATGTTTTCTCAGAGAATTACGAGAAAATAAAACTTCATAGGCATGAAGAGGGTGAAGGGATGGGCCAAATTTTCTGTCTTTTTCAGTAACCGTAGAAAAGAGGTGAGAAAAAGGAAATAGTTGTAGGAAAAGAAAGAAAAAGAATAAAAAAATGATAGACGATAAAGAGATAGTATCATTTTTGCTCGAATGAGAACCTTATTAATTTAGGGGTTGAATAATATCATTATTTCTTTCTACTTTTTTTACTACTAATTCCTTTTTTATTATTTTTTTTGTAATATTTTCCTGTTTTAATTCTTCATATGCAATTTTTTCCTTGTACATTTCAACTTTTCTTCATATACTTTTGCATATTGTATTTTGTGTGTTTCGAAAAAGTTTTAGATCAATAAGCAATTTCATAAAATAAATGCTTCAAGTAATCATTCATTTATTTTGGTACAAGAACACATATTATCTTACAATAGATTGACTTTATATACTTTCTTTGTCCCTTCATATTTTTTCCATCGCTTTAACATATATAATTATTATTTTTTCGGATTATTTTAGAAATTTTTTCACCCGATCTATTATTGGCAGGTAAACTACTACACCATTTTCATGATAGACAGATATATCACCAAGTAAAACACATCTATACAAGTTAGAAAGTATAAACTTTTATTATTTCTATTTTATGATTTCAACTATATATATTATAATAACTATCTAATGGAAATTTTTAAGTTTGTTTACTATCTCTTGTGTATTTTAGTGGATTTAAAATATATAGTATGTTTTGCGGTTTGAAGATCGGGAATGATTATATAATATAGTGCTTTGAATGTTTTTTCATAGTCTGCTAGAATTTGCTTTTTAGTAAGTTTGTTTATGTCAGTACAATATATACTAACTGTAGTAAAATTATTAATATATATAAGTGCGTGGATACTTTGAAAGCTAAAAGTAGATGTTTGTAGTACTAAAAGTTAATGTTGGATACTTTGAAACAAATGCTTCAAAAAGAAACTGCTAATGTGTCTTTATTTTAATAAGGTATATATCTCTTTAATATAGGGTTAAGAAGGTGCTAAGCAAGTCCTCTTGCTCCTTTTTTCATTTTTCCTAAATACTTTTCTTTTTTAAGAAAATTTATTTTTGTAAATACATACAGATATGGAATTTTTATCTCTTATATGTCAACTATATTTATAAGATAATATTTGACAAATTTATTGATCTCTTTTATAATCGCGTGAAGCGCGGCATATTCACTAGTTATTAACATATTCTCAAGGCTAGACAATTAACTAAAAAATTATTTAATGCCTCAGTTTTATGAAAACTAAAACACCACCCTTGATTCCTATTCCAATTGATGACCCCTTAAGATTGTAGTTATGTGATGTCAAAATAATTACTAGTTACACCTAAAACCGCGGAGGCAAAAAAGAAGACATTCAAATGGCCAAAACCTGATAAAGACCCAAATGAATCATACAAGATTACTCAATAATTGGGCATCCTCAAAACTTCAACCACGAGACACAAAATTCACGCCATTATGATAGTTTTAGTTAATCCTACTCATGGAATCTAAATTGAAATGCAAACGTTCCTAACTTTATCTAGCAGTAAATTATGAGACCTCATATAGAAAAAGTCACAAACGAATAACAATGTAATAGAACATGGTGATAAAATGTGCTGTCAACTTATGCGCACTTAGACAAAATAATTACATATCCAAAATGCAGTAGCCAAAGTCTCGAACAAAGAGACGATATCAAATGTATTGACAATTCAAGTAAAACTTAAGACAGCCAACATAGAACTAATCCATCTTTAACATCATCTTCAAGCTTTGTTCAAAAAATTGAAGTAGGAATTTAAGAACATAAACAGAGCTTTAAATTCCTCGTGAATATCAGCAAAACACGTACAATCTTCAAATTTGCACAGCTAGTGAAGCTAACTTTTCACACCCACGAGCCCCGAACAACGAATGGAACATCAAAATTCAACCAAATAGTTTTTTTTTTGGTTTTCAAGTAAAGTATTTTTTTATCTTCTAAAATAAAACTTTTTCTTAGTTACTCGATTTTTCTTTTTCAGACTGCCTCCCTCCTTCCTCGTTGGGATCTAAAGAAGAATGTTGGTGGTTATGTGATCATGTGCAAAGGAGTTGGAGTGGGGGAACATAGGATTGAGGTGATATGGGGGTTGGGACGTGAGATAAAGAAGGAAAGTGTACGTCTGTGCTATGTGACGTGAGGGAGTGGGATTCATTTGTGAGACTGTCGTGTGTATAAAGTAACGTGACGGGGAAGAAAATTACTAGGGGATAAGGGATATTAGGTGTAGCTATGATCTTTTCTTTTTATGTTTTTTGTCACATTGTATACGGTCGAAATCAGACTCGGCTATTAAATGACAGATCGGGCTCGGAACGCGAGGGGTTGAAGACCGACCCCAAGTCTCGTCGAACCAGAATATGAGGTCGGAATGTCCGTCCTCGAGAACGTTGAGCACATGATCTCGGAATCGATTCTGACCCCGAAAAAGCTCGAGGAAACGTTGTCCGTATAGCCAACAGAAGATCGAAATAACGGAAGGTCGAAATATCCGTAACCGGCCAGATATTTCGGCGGGAATCTCGACACGTATCAATAAAGAACCGGAAAATCATCAAACCAGGAGAGTTTTATCTTTTCTAGAATTGTATCTAAAGTAGGACTCCCCTACTATATAAAGGGGGCCTAATTACTTGTAAAAACACATTTCGTAACACGCATCCCAAAGTTATATATTATTATCCTCTTCAAGTTCTTAATTATTCATTCTCTCGTTGTTCTGTTCCGACATCGATTTAAGCATTTTTGGCCCGAGGGTGACAACCTCGCAAGGTTAAAAAGTTCGACTCAAACGGTTTGCATTCACTTTTTCATTATTTATTTCAATCGCATTATAATTAATCATTTTGTATCTAGTCAAAACACATATCCTTAAAACCACTTACAAATTCAATTATTATCCGATTTTTAGGGTAAACACACTTTTTGTTTTTATGTAAAGAAAAGAGTAAAATATCTTTCCGGCGCGAAGCCGGATTTAGTCGGGCCCCATTGTGGGTACCGGACACCGGGTGAAAAATCAAAAACAAAAAAGAGTAAAATACATTAATAAAAATGTCAACTCACTTCTTTTAGACTAAGAAAAATATAAAAAAACATATTTACACTATAATTTAAATAATAATAAGAAAATGCCATAGCTTAATTATTAAAATTTTAATTAAACAAATCATATATATTTTGTAAATTTTCTTTTTCTCTTTACAAATGGAAATAAAATTTACGCTCCAAGAATGTGGATATTTTTGTTGTTTTTAACTTTTTTCAAATAAACTCTACTAAAATTGAGATAATTTCCAGTATCAAAATTAGACTTAAAGGAAATATTTACCGTAAAAAGGTATAAAATTCGAGTGCAGACAAATATTAATTGTTCAGAACATGCCCCTCTTTGCCTGGAATCATGAAGAGTTTTCACGCAAAGAAATGAATAAGGTAACTGATTTTTGACTTGACCATTATTAAAAACAAATACATGAAAAGAATGCGACCGAGCATTTTTTGCAGCCTATATATCTCGGGTTATAAGGAAATCAGGTCATGTGTAGTTCAAGACACTACTAGAAATTCGGCAAATACCGACCAAGGTCGACCGACCAACTTTGGTCGGTTTTTCAAAATATTTTTTAAAATTTTCTTTTTACGAAACCGACCAACTTTGGTCGGTTTTCTTTGGCGCAAAAATACGGAAAACTATTTTTGAGTCCCACGAAATTTATATTTCAAGAAACCGACCAACTTTGATCAATTTTTCAATTAAAATAAATAAAAATTAATATTAAAAAAACCGACCAAAATTGGTCGGTTAATTCGGCCGGTCATTTAAAAAAACCGACCAACTTTGGTCTGTAATTTTACTTTTTAATAAAACCGACCAACTTTGGTTGGTTATTTTCGTGCAAAAATATAATTAATGAGTATAAATCAAATAAAAGACAGTCTTAAAACAAAATGTACCAATGGTCTAGTGGTAGAATAGTATCCTGCCACAGTATAAACCTCAGTTCGATTCCTAGATGGTGAATCTTTTTATTACATAATTAAAATACCGACCAACTTTGGTTGGTGTTATTTGCAATATGTGTTTTTGTATTTAATTGACCGACCAAAGTTGGTCGGTAATTTCCGACCAACTTTGGTCGGTATGCCTTTCCGACCACAAAAATACCGTCCATACGTAAATGATCGCATTTTGATCAATTTTTGGCCATTACCAACCAACGTTGGTCGGTTTTTTTGGTCGATGTTTACCGGATTTCTAGTAGTAAGAGGAAGAATAGTGAATATGCTTAGATGGATAGTCGATTGAGGTTCCGTCAAGGTTCTGGTCCGCTATTCCTTCTATTACATCAAAAATAAAGAAAAGTTACATACTATTGAAATCTAAGAGTTACAAATTCGTATCTAAATGCCCACTGGAGTCTTGTCCTGATTCTTGACTTGTTCTCTGCATTGACTTTAGACTAGATCTTCATGCTCATGGTATAACAGACTATGAAACGTTCTCTGGGTCTTGTTTCTTGAAAAAGTGCAGAGAAGATGGATCTTCAGATGCTAGGTCTCCACATGCATTACCTCAAAGCTGACTGCAGTTGTCATTGAGATTAAATATTCCACTTTCTCAGGGAAAAGCTGGAATTTTGTTCTTGGATATCCAATCTGTGCTTTGCGGGAAAATCTAAAAGCCATCACAAACAAACTAAACGAACAAAAATATTCTGCACCAATTTACACTAGGAAATGTTTTTGAGTTATTTGAAATACTATAAACTATATTTTCTATTGCAAAATAAAGATTTAAAAAGGAAATAGGTTTTTTGCCCCTCAAATGCAAACATGGGATGTCGTAGTTTACAAGAAGGAAGGAAATCAAGGGATGTAATACCCTGTGTTGACAATAAGGAAGGCAACCAGTAGATGTAGTACCATGTATTGGCAATAAAGTGAGGTTCTTGGCTCTCTAAGATTCTACTAGAAACATTGTATCATATGCTGGTAGTAAGGAATGCAACCAGGGGATGTAGTACCCTATGTTGGCAATAAGATGAGACTCTTGGCACTCTAGGATGCTACTAGGGAATGTCGTACCCTATGTTGGCAGCTCAAGAAAGTGCAACCGGGGAATGTTGTATCCTGTGTTGGCCAAATAATAATGCTCTTAGCAACCATGGAATGTTGTATCCTGTGTTGGCCAAAACACGATGCTCTTAGCAACCAGGGAATGTTGTATCCTGTGTTGGCCAAAACACGATGCTCTTAGCAACCAGGGAATGTTGTATCCTCTGTTGGCAAAAAATGATGCTCTGTGTTGGCAATAAGATGAGGCTATTGGCTCTTTGGAATTCTACTAGGGGATGTCATACCCTCTATTAGAAATAAGTAATATAACTAGGAGATGCAGTACCCCATGTTGGAAATAGGATGAGGCTCTTGGCTCTCTGTAAGGCAACTAGGGATGTCGTATCCTTTGTCAACAACAAGAAAACTATCAGGGGATGTCGTAGCCTGTGTTGGAAATAAGCAATGCAAACCAGGGGATCTTTTACCCTATGTTTCAAAAGGATGTAGAGATTATGTTCCTTCAAATGCAACTAGCATGACATGATAATATACATATTGGAGGAAAAGAAAAAACATTGAGAACTTTACTTTCTGGCGATCAACTTTTCACCAATTGTTTCCCAAAATTACTTTGTCCCTGTTTTGTAAAGAAAGATTCGTTAGTTTTAAACTGGTGGTTCGCTTGGAGACTTTATGTCTTGGCTGACTTGACTTTTTGTCCACCATACTTGTTAAGAAAACATACCATGTTAGGTAATTGACCGAGTTGCCTAGAGGTTCTGTATTTTCTTTCTTCAAACCTTTATTTCTCAACATCAAATGCGACTCTTTTGCACCCAGTACCATCTGTGTGGTGGTGCAGTCAGCCTTACTCTTAAGGCGGGTTTTACTTAGTTAACCTTTGCCAATGCAATTTATGCCCAACAATTGTCGCTTTATACCACGGGTAAACCGTAATCAATTTTCCAGCCTTTTCTTTGCTTTGTTTTGAAAAAATGATTAGACAAAAAGGGGCTCAAAGAATTCTACAAAAGAAGACAAGTAAATGAATTAATAGGTATTAAAGTTTAAAACGAGAAGTGTCTCTTTCAGGAAAAAAAATAAACGGACTTATCTCGAGGTATATGCCGACTTCAATGAACATGACATGTTCTTTGGACTCAAAATCCATTGTACCCTTCATTTTGAAACTGAGCTCTTTGTCTCAATCGTGCCTATAGCAGGATATTAGAAGTCATATTTCGATCAATGATGCCCTTTGCGGGCTTTCACCAATTGACCTCTCTCATTTTATCTTTCTCTCAATTCACCACTGTGTTATAGTGCCCTTGAGGGTTTTTTACCAATAAAAATACCTTATTTTATTTTTCTCTCTCTATACAATGGATGAGGCATCACCCATAGTATACCGACTTAGCATTCTTGACAGTTGATAAGAAGGTCTTAGAAGGAAAAAGGAAAAAAGAAGATTTAATTGAATTACAACTCTTGGAACCATTTTGATGGAACAACCCTAAAAAAAATAAAATTATAGCTCAGTTCTTTTTTCAATAATGGGGAAATATAAATTTTTATTTTGATTTGACCGAACCCTAGAATATGGCTGTGTATGTATTCTTTAAAGGAATCAAGTCGAGCGTAGTTCAATAAAAAACAAAAACTTTGTTTGATTATTATTTTTGTTGCTTTCTTTGATTTATTTTTACTAAATACATTGGTTCCAAAAAAGTAGGGAAATAAAGAAATATAAACAAGGCTCTAATGGGCTGACTAGGGTTAACCAGTGTGTTAGTAGCATTAATGATAGCCTTTGGCCATCCTAAACTGAGAATGCTAAGTATAAAGTTCCTGAGCGGAGGCATTAACGACTATATCTGTCACCTTTCCTTCAATAGCATCCAAATGTAGAGCTCCTTTTTACAACAATATTTTGATGTGGTAAGGGTCTTGCCAATTAGAGGCAAACTTCCCTTTTGCTTCTTCCCGGGGCGAAAAGATGCGTTTCAAAACAAGTCGTTCTACCTCAAATTGACTTGAACACACTCTCTTATTGTAAGTGTGTGCCATTCTTTGTTCATGTAACTGACTTTTCATCGATCAAAGTCAATTCTTCCAATCAAGACTTGACCCATTCAGTGTCCTGATCCCTGCTTCAATAATGATTCAGAGAGAGAGAATTTCAGCTTTAGCATGTATGGCCACTTTTGTACCGTAAACCAACAAGTAAGGCGCGGTGCCAACCGATGTGCGGACAGTTGTGCGGTATCCCAAAAGAGCAAAATGCATCTTCTCGTGCCATTTTCTAGACCCTCGGACCATCTTCCTTAGAATAATCTTGATGTTCTTATTCGCAACTTCAATAACTCCATTAGCTTTGGGCCAGTAAGGGGTGGAATTGCAATGCACAATTATAAATTTTTCGCATACATTCTTCATCAGATGACTATTTAAATTAGCAGCATTATCTATGATAATGGTCTTTGGAATATCAAAACGACATATGTTGTTAGAGTGAACAAAGTCTACTAATGCTTTCTTGGTGACTGCTTTCCACGTAATAGCTTCCACCCATCTGGTGAAGTAATCAATTGCAACCAAGATGAATCTGTTCCCATTGAAGCCTTTGGCTCTATTGGCTCAATCACGTCCATTCACAAGATACAAAAGGCCAAGAATCGGACACAGGATACAACTCTGAAGGAGGCGAGTGAATTAGATCACTGTGAATCTAACACTGGTGACACTTGTGAAATTAAAGGATAAATATCACTCCATTGTATGCCAATCATAATTCTTTCAGCTTCTTTGGCATCCACACATCTCAAGAGATTCAAATACGCAGTCCTTTGGTTGAGGATTTCCCCGCTCAAAATAAAACCATTAGCGAGTCGCCTAATAGTTTTCTTTTGATCCTTATTAGCGTGTTTCAGAGCTTATCTTGTTTTTAGGAAGAGTTTAATATCAGGGTACTATGATTCACCATCTAGTTCTACTTTAATTGTACTGCAATAACTATGTTGATCCTGAATTTGATTTATAATAGGTCAATGTGAGTGTTACCCGAATATGGAAGCATTGAGGCGAGAGTGGCCAATGCATATGCTAGTTCATTGTGAAACCTAGAAATGTACTTGAACTCTATGGATTTGAATCTTTTGCTGAGTTCCCACACATTGTCTATATGGAATGAGCTTGATGTCTCGAGGCTCCCATTTACCGTGGGCTTGCTGAATGAGCAAATCCAAATATCCCATCACCAAAAATTCATGAACATTTATGATACTTCCATGTAAAGACCCACGAAGAAAGATTCATATTATGTCATGTTGTATGTACGTAAGAAAGGAAGTCACATAGTGGCAGGCTTATGTTGCCTAGTTGGTGATACGAGAATCGCCCCAATTCATATGCCTTTGTTGTTGACAGCTCTGTTAAAGTATAGTTTCCAAACTTGACTATCATCTTGAACTACTTCCTCGACTGAATTAACCTCTTCTTCTGAGAAGTATGTGTATAAAGGTTCATACTCATCATCGACTGGGTTTTCTACTAGATAATCAGCCAAAGCTTGTGCATTCATGGCTATACATATGACATAAACAATATCAAACTCTGTGAGCAAGATTTGCCACTTTGCAAATCTGCCAATTGGCATCAACGCTTAAATATGTATTTCAGAGGATCCAGCCAGGAGATAATGCCTATGTTTTTGTGCGACTGTGGCTCCCAAACGCACACGCAAGTATACGTGGTCGACAAGTAATATAGGATTGTAAATCCAGATATCGTACCTGCAGGGACTTGTGACTAACAATTTACGAAATTAAAACCCAAACAATTAATCTATTCAATTGATTCCTAAAGTATGAATATTTAACTACAACTAATCTAGAGTAGCAAACTAAGAAATTAAAGAAACAAGTTGGCGAAATTTTAGAGACGAATTCAATGGGAGACAATATTCTAGAGCTATGAGTTGGCTAACAATCCCGTTGAGTTTTCCACTTAATTTATCTAGTTAATTTATTTAGTTTATTCATTGACAGGGTTAATATTGCTCGTAGCCTTCTCCCGAAGTACTACTCTCCTATTCAAGCTAACGCAATGCCTATATTCCTATGGAACTAGGATTAACAATAACTCATTAATAATTCCCGTATAATAACCAAGCAAGGCGATTAGATATATTCCTATCCTAACCGCAAGTCCGTTCCCGATACTCGAGTTCAAGATCTTGCTCTACTCAATCTTATATGCAATCTAAAATTCCCTCTCCCGAGTTCAATCCTAGATTCATAGATAGTATTTAATTGGTGATCAAAAAATCAAATAATTAAGCGCAAGATTGAATAAATAAACCAATATGATAAAATAATAAGAACAATTCAAGCTTCAAGCTACAATGTTCATGCAGCACCCAAAACTCTAGAACTAATAAACTATGAGATTAAAAGAAGAGAAGAGAAGAAAAACTAGTTAGAAGCCTCCTCCCAAGCATGGTGTATGTTTCTCCACATGAATTCTCCTTCAAAGTATGTTCGATCCCCTCCAAATTAGGTTTAGAACACCTTTTATACGAGTTAGGGTGGTCTTGGGCCAAAATAACCTTATCTCGGGCAAAGTTGGAAAAATTCCGCAATCGCAGCGTCCAGACCAGCGCCAAATGCTGGTCCTGGCGCTGAAACTAGTAAACTTTCCCCCTCCAATTCCTTCCTTAAAATGTAATTCCTTTGTTTTCTTTGTCTTTCGTTTGGGAGGATAAAACCCAAAGGGTGTCCCCCCTTTGTCTCATTCCTTTTGTTGTTTTATTTTCCTTTTTTTGCTTCCGCGTTATATTTAAATTTGCTCCAAATATGTTCATCTTCACACCGCTTTATTCCTACACGGTTAAAATATAATATTAAGCACAACAAGAATGTGAGGCAACAATGGTTAAACATATGTATTTTTGGCCGAACATCAAAACCCCACACTAAGACTCTTGCTCGTCTTCGAGTAAGCATTAAAACTACTCTCAATAAATCAAGCCTAGAAACACCACCACTTTGGTTGATACTAACCACTAGGCCCTATAGCAACGCAAACCATTAGATATACACTTCCTGATTATCGTGCAAGATATACAAGTCACAAACAAACAACAAACTTCTAAACTCCTAACCTCAGAGAGGGACTCTAACTCACCAAATTTAAGATCGCTCACCTACTCTGTCAAATAAAGCTAATAACATCACCTATCTATCATGAAACAAGTTCCCTCACAAGAATAAATAGTCCATACACTCAAATCAAAGAGTGAATAAAATTTAAGGACTTAGCATCAAAGAACAATTCTCGCACTCACAAACGAATTCACATGTATGCACAAGGAACCATAGGCTTGCCCATTATGTATATCTCTACTAATGAAGTGTGCTCGAATATATTCAAATAGGACTTCAACGGGTTGTCATGTTGGCTAGGGGATGGGTAGGAGAGCTATATAATAGTGACTTACGCTACCCTAAGACTTGCAGGTAATTCCCTCATTTCAACACTTCCCTATATAATAGTTACCCCCTTCACTTTATTTTTTAACCCTCTCTTCATCTATTATTTCACAAGTAATTCCCTCATTTCAAGAACGTTTTTTTTTTCAACGCAATTTGTTTTTTCATTTTTTTTCATATCACATTCTTTCAAGAGGGCCTTTTCATCAATTTGAAGCTATCATTGGTCACCATTTTTCACTTAATTATCCCTTTCTTTAAATTTATCAATTAATATCACAGTCTAAGCAACAGTGCTCAAGGAAACAGGGTGCAAAAACTAGGGATTCAACAAAAGAGTCAATGCAAAAATACGGCGTCCAAACGAAAGGCTATAGGCTCAAAGGGCTAACTTGTGGTACAATATCTGAAAAGGCTAAAATTCACAAGACATAATAAAGAAAGCCTATTATCATCTTCTAAATAGAGAAACACTTTTATTTCGTTTCAATAACATGCAGGGCAAGTTCTAGACTAAGATGCAAAACATGGAGTATATGTAAGATATTCTCACCCCACATGGCACAAGTATCAATCAAGATGGATCAATTCTACTGTAAGACAGACAGGATCATAGCGAACGGCACAATAATAATAAGCTATATACAGAGTCACAACCCTGAGCCTAGGTGTTAGACAGTCTATTGTTTTATTCATTACTGAAGCACTGAGAGGAAAGTACTACTCAAGCTCAGGCATAAATATGCTAGTATCAAACAAGTCAAAAAGGTTTTTCTTCTCCCTCTTTTTTCTACTCCTAAAAAAAGATTAATCCTAAAAATAAAGAAAATTACCTGGTTCAAGTTACATCCCCTGGAAAAGAACCAATGCAAAAAGAAAAACCGAGAGGGATTATTATTGTAAGCATCTAAATTTTATAAAATTTAAATCGATGAAATAATGCGGACTATGTTTTAAATATATTAGTCAAAATAAATTTATTGGGCTAATATAATTGGATTAGTTATATAAGTCCAACATATATGGATTAAATAAATTAGTCTTAATCCATTGGACTAGCCCATTTAATTGGGCTAAAGTGATGAGCCCACTTCATTAAGCCCAAGATGTCATCTTCTTAGAGGCCCAGTTTGGTGCCACGTGTCAAATGACGTGGCGCGCCAAGTCAAACTGAAGAGCCAATAGGATTGTGCCATGTGCCGAAATGACAAGGCATGCCAAGTCAAATTAAAGGGGCAATGAAACCGTGCCACGTGTGCAAGTGACATGTTCTGGCCAATCAAATGCGGCCTTTTCACACTTCAATTTGATTGGTCGGAAAGTGTTTGTTCTTATCATAACTCTTACCTCCCACAACTATAAATAGGGGTCTCCATAACTCAGAAAAGACACCAGAATTATAACAAGAAGCAAGAGGGAGCTCGTGGATCAAACGCTGCAAATTTCTATAAAAGCTACAAGGATTCAAGTGTTCTAAGGATTAAAAGATCAGGACGGAGATTTAAGAACAAGCTGCAAGCCCTTGGATTAATAATATGTCAAGATCAAGATCAGGCCTCAAGCACTTGGATTAAAATAAAATAAAATTCAAGATTGAGCTCGAAGGCTCTTTTATTTACTGTTGAAAAGTAGAATAAGAGGAACCATAGGGATTGTAACACTTAAATGTTTGAAATAAAATACTACGATTGTTGCAATATTTTTCAGTCTCGATTATTTTCTCGACAAAATTTTATTCTCTACAAATTCTAGCACGCCCAGTGGGACAATCTCTACCTCTCATCTCAACTTTTCAATCACCAAAGTTTATGAACATCAAAATTGTTTCAAAGAAAATCAACCCCGGATCAACTTCCACCAAGGATGCTAACCCCAGGTTCTATGCTGATGCGAAAAGCATCCTCGATGTTACCTTTGGAATCTTCGGACTAGTTACGAGGAGCAAAGCAAGTTCTTTAGGACAACAAGCACTCCAAGTGTTGTCTGCATCAACCCCTGTTTTTGGATCTGCATCCTCAAAAGGAGCAAGATATTCCACAAACGCACCCAAATGAGGAAGTGATGTAGCTAAAAAGATCAAGAAAACTCTTTCTCTGCTTGACCTCTCCGGATCTAAGTACTCTGCATTGAAGGAAGATGATGATGCTTCAAGTGATGGATCCTCTCCACTGACACCGCATAGCGTGAGCCATTCGAGAATCAATCTGTGTGACAATCCATGCTACTCCCCATCATCTACAACAATCATGCAAGCCATAGTGACAAACACTTCATCTGTGGAAGAGCAGTTGGCAAACTTGGCGGAAGCAATCGCTGGCTTGACCAAGTGCATGAAAAATCAAGATGCTAAAATTAACAAGCTAACAGACAGGGTGGGAATCTTGATGGGAGAATAGTCCACCCATGCACCTGGCAAGCTCCCAGAAGTTCCAGAGATTGATTCTCCCCCAAGAAGAGTAGCATCCGCTAAGGCTATCCCTGTCTCATATGAAAGGATGATTTTCATCGATCAACTGAAGGAGTTCATTGAAAGAACTATTAAGAGTAAATATGAAGTAGCTGCCAAGTCCTCCCTTACATATGCAAAGCCGTACACTGCAAGGATCGATATGTTGAAGATGCATGCTGGCTATCAACCTCCAAAGGTTCAATAGTTTGATGGTAAAGGCAATCCAAAGCAATATGTGGCGCACTTTATTGAGACATGCACCAACGCTGGGACTTATGAAGATTACCTCATCTAACATTTTGTCCGCTCGCTAAAAGAAAATGCTTTTGATTGGTATACAGACCTCGAGGCGGGGTCTGTTGATAGTTGGGATCAACTAGAGTAAGACTTCCTCAATCGATTTTATAGCACAAGGTGCACTGTGAGCATGGTGGAATTCACAAATACTCGTCAACAGAAGGGTGAACCAATTATTGATATCAATTGTTGGAGGAATGCAAGTCTTAACTGTAAAGACAGGCTTAGTGAAGCTTCTGGCATAGAGATGTGCATCCAAGGCACGCGTTGGGGATTGCGCTACATCTTGCAAGGTATCAATCCTAGCACATTTGAAGAACTTACAACTTGTGCCCATGACATGGAATTTTTCATGGCCTCCACTGGAAATGAAAGGCTTTCCATCTATGAACCTTGCAAAGGGAACGACGACCAAGAAGTTAGGAAGTGGGGCAAGTTCGTACCTAAGTATGAAAGCAAAGAAGCTATGAATATCAACACATCACCTCTGAATTTCACGACGAAGGTGAGCAAGAAGCAGAGTGTGAAATCCACTTCTTTTCAAGATAAGCCAAGTGGAAAGTTGACTCTAAAAGAAATGCAAGAGAAAGAGTACCCATTTCTATATTCTGATGTGCCAGCCATTTTCGAAGAACTCCTGGAGTTAAATCTCATTGAGCTTTTAGATAAGAAGCGGCCAAATGAAGTTGGGAAAACTGATGACCCAAATTACTACAAATATCATCGACTTGTGAGCCATCCTCTGGAGAATTGCTTTGTCTTCAAGAACAAAGTTATGGACTGGGCTCGTGGAAAGAAGATTGTGCTTGAAGGTGAGAAAGCAAGTGCAAACCAAGTCTCTATCACATTTGGCTCATTCAGTCCTGATGAATTATGTAGTTTTAAAGAAAGTAAAGATGAAGAATTACCGGAAAACAACAAAGTTGAACACGATCAGCCTGATTATGATGAAGCTTGGACGTTGGTGACTCGTCATATGCGCCACAAAAGGAGCCCACGAAAAGAATCAATTGAACATCCAAAAAAGCAAATAATGGTGAAAAGGCCAAGGAGATGGAATCCAGTTAAGCATTTGAAGAAAATAAAAGTGGAGGTGCACCATCCTCAAAAGCCACGACATCTAGTGACCTTGGAGGATGTCTTGACATGTTGGTTCCGCATGAAGATTTTGCGTGATGGTATTGAGGCCTCTTGTTACAATGCTAATAAAGGGGAAGAAAAGAGGGATGACCTACCATTGGCACCATCTTCAGAAAATCTCATCGAGTCCATTGCTCAAGAAGTTAACGCATGCGAAGAAAAAGTCACGTTCATAAATGACGATCTTCTGCTAGGTGACACTGTTCATAACCGCCCATTGTACCTAGTTGGCTATATACGTGATGAAAGGGTAAATCAAATTTTGGTTGATGGAGGATCCATAGTGAACATCTTGCCAATTCGCGTTGTGAAAGAACTTGGTATTCCTATGAACGAACTCTCAGAAAGTCACGCGATAATCCAAGGATTCAACCAAGGGGGGAAAAGAGCCATAGGTGCGATAAGGCTGGGAATTACCATTGAAGATATGCAATCAAGTGCATGGCTACATGTGATTGATGCAAAGACTTCATACAATGTCTTGCTTGGAAGGCCTTGGATACATGAGAATAAAGTAGTTCCATCTACCTACCATCAATGTTTAAAATACTACGAGGGTGAAGTCGAGGAGAAAATAGTTGTTGATGATGAGCCATTCACCAAGGCTGAGTCACAGTTCGCCGATGCAAAGTTCTACTTGAAGAACCGCATTGTGAAGGAGCTAAAAGTTGATGATGGCATGAAAAGCAAGAATGACGAGCCCACAACTAAAATAGCTAAGGTGACTACTGGTAGAGCCAAAGCTGTTACGGAGGAGGTACAACCTAACTCAAATAAATCTTATAGATGGGGATATTTCATCTTATGGCAAGAAAGTAAGTCATGTGCTCCAATATGCCCCTAAAAGGAACAAAGATGAAGGTGAATCATATAATCTCCAAACTAACATCATAAAGGAGTTAACTCTTCCGGTTAAACGAATTGAGGCAGTAAAGTTGTCCTCAAAGCCACTTGCAGGGTTTGTGGCCCAAAATTGTTTGCAGAATATGGCACTCCCTACAAAGTGAACATATAAAGGTTTTAATCATAACACTTATAGGCTATTTGCAAAAGGTGTATACAATCCCAATGAGCCATCAAAGTTAGGGAAGCTCCAATCAGAACCCGCGACGAGGAAACCACATGAAGGTTTGGGATACAAGCAACCGTCACCAGTGCACATCTCCATAAGAAGGGCGAGCAGTAATTATATCACTGTAGAAGACGAATCTGCCGCTTCTAACAGGCCTTCTATCTTTGATCGACTTGGAAAATCAACTGTGAGAACTTCTGTATTTGAGAGATTGGGTCCATTAAAGAAGGAGAATAAGTTCTAGAGAAATTATCAAAATACAAGAACACCCGCTTCACCCAAAATTCAGAAGATCTCTAAGGATTTTCAAAGCCTGGTTCCTTCTAGAATGAAGCGACAAACAAATATCATGGTTTCGTGTGATGAGGTACTAAAGGTGAATCCATACACTATGGTCTACACTAAAGAATGTGATGAAGACGAAGAAAGTGTGGGTTCTTCGTATCATGTTACTGCACAAGGCGAGCATGGTGTTTTATCTCTAACGGAGGATGACGACAAATTGGAAGGTGTTTCACCATGTTATCACATATCCTTCCGCGATGGGGACCCTGAAGAAGATGAAGATGTGAATGATGCTCCACCTGAACTTGAAGAAGGGGTGAAGACAACAGTTGATGCCTTAAAAGAAGTTAACCTTGGCACCGATGAAGAACCAAGACCCACCTACCTAAGTGCTTTACTAGAAGTTGATGAAGAAAACACTTATATTGAGTAACTCAAGGAGTTCAGGGATGTCTTTGCTTGGAGTTACAAAGAGATGCCTGGCTTGGACCCGAAAGTAGCAGTCCATTACCTTGTAGTCAAGAATGGTGCTCGCCCTGTTAAACAAGCTCAAATGAGCTTTAGGATAGACTTGGTTCCCTTTATTGAAACTGAAGTTAACAAACTCATCTAAGCTGGCTTTATTCATGAAGTTAAATACCCAACATAGGTTTCAAGTATCGTCCCTGTAAGGAATAAAAATGGCCAGATTCGAGTGTGCGTTGACTTCAGGGATCTCAACAATATGTGTCCGAAAGATGAATTCCCGCTTCATATTACAGAGCTGATGATCGATGCTACTACTGGGTACGAGGAAATGTCATTTATGGATGGTTCATCGGGATATAACCAAATTTGCATGGCGCTAAAAGATGAAGAGCTTACTGCATACTGTACCCCAAAGGTTATTTATTGCTACAAGGTAATGCTGTTTGGTTTGAAGAACGCCGGTGCTACTTACCAAAGGGTGATGCAGAATATTTTTAATGATCTTCTCCACAAGAATATCGAATGCTATATTGATGACATGCTGGTAAAATCATAAGAAAAGAGCGACCACTTGAAAGACTTGAGAATGTTGTTTGAGTTACTCCGGAGGTACCAACTTAGGATGAATCTATTGAAATGTGCCTTTGGAGTTACGCCTGGAAAGTTCCTTGGTTTCATTGTCCGACATCGAGGGATTGAAATTAATCAAGGCAAAGTGGATGCCATTTTGAAAATGCCTGAGCCTCTGGATATTCATGAATTTAAAAGTCTGCAAGGAAAACTAGCATACCTTAGAAGATTCATCGCAAACTTAGCTGGGAGGTGCCAACCATTCAGTCGCCTCATGAAGAAAGGCGTTCTTTTCAAGTGGGACCAAGCTTGTAACAATGCCTTTGAAAGAATTAAAACTTACTTGATGAAGCCTCCAATTTTGGCAGCCCCTATTCCTGGAAAGCCGTTAATACTATACATTTCGGCACAAGAAAGATCTGTTGGAGCACTGTTGGCCCAAGAAAATAGTAAGGGGAAAGAAAACTGCCTTTACTACCTAAGCAGGATGATGACACCAAATGAGCTGAATTATCTGCCAGTCGAAATGTTATTTTTGTCCCTTGTCTTCTCAACTCAAAAGTTGAAGCAATACTTTCATGCTCATGTCGTTCGCCTAGTTTCTATGGCAAATCCCATCATGTTTGTAATGTCAAAACCTATCCTTAGTGATTGACTATCAAGGTGGTACCTCCAGTTTCAACTATTTGAAATTGTATACATCTCTCAAAAGGCTATAAAAGGATAAGCACTAGCGGACTTCTTGGCAGATCACCCTCTACCTGATGATTGGGAGCTAACTCACGAACTACCTGATGAGGATGCAATGGTCATTAAAGTTCAACCTCCATAGAAGATGTGCTTTGATGGTGCTACACATTATGGAGGTGCTGGTGCTGGTGTAGTATTTGTCACTTCTCAAGGTGAAGTTCTGCCCTACTCTTTTACGTTGACACAACTCTACTCTAACAACGTTGCTGAGTATCAAGCACTAATACTTGGGCTTGAAATGGCTGTCGAAATGAAGCGGTTGCAATTGCAAGTCTTTGGTGACTCTTAGTGGGTGATCAACCAACTTTTAGGTAGTTACGAGGTGAAGAAACCTGAACTATGCCCATATCATGATTATGCTAAAAACTTAATAGTGTGGGTCAGTGACGTGACTATTCAGCATGTGCCAAGGAAAGAAAATAACAAGGCTGATGCTTTAGCTTCCCTAGCTTCATCTTTAACCCTGCCTGATCAATCGCAAGTTAGTGTTTGGCAAAAATGGGTAGTACCGCTGCCAAATGAGGCTGAAGGTGAAGAAAATGAACTCAAGCATATTGTCTCTATTTCTGAAGCTGAAAAAGAAGAATGGCGACAACCCATTATCGACTACTTAAGTTATGGGATACTTCCATAAAATTCGAGGAGAAGGACTGAAATCCGCCGTCGTGCACCTCACTTACTTTACTACAAAGATACTCTATACATAAGGTTATTCGAGGGAGTACTCTTACGATGCTTAGGGGAAGAAGAAGCACTCCAAGCTGTGCAAGAGGCATATTCTGGGGTATGTGAATCACACCAGTCTGGACCAAAGCTTCTTTTCCATATAAAAAGGATGGGATATTGTTGGATAAGATGGTAAAATATTCCTTGGACTATGCTCAAAGACGCAAGACTTGCCAATTTCATGCAAATTTTATTCATGAGCCTCCTGAAGTGTTACATCTGATTGTTGCATCCTGGCTATTTGACGCTTGGGGATTAGATGTTGTTAGACCACTGCCAAAGTCCTATGGTGGGTACCTATACATCTCGGCTTCAACTGACTACTTCTCAAAACGGGCTGCAGTTGTTGCTCTTAAGGAAATAAAGAACGAGAATATTGCACGTTTCATCAGGTTGATGAACCAGATTTGTGATCTCTTTGGCTTTAAGCAATGCAACTTTTCTATGTACAATGATGCTGCCAATGGCTTAGCTGAGGCATTTAACAAGACTCTTTGCAACTTGTTAAAGAAAGTCGTCTCTAAATCCAAACGAGACTGGCTTGACCGTATGGAAGAAGCTCTGTGGGCATATATGACAAATCACCGCATGCCAAAACGAATGACCCCTTATGCACTTGTTTATGGAGTCAAAGTCGTCTTACCAATCGAGGTATCACTGACCCCTTCAATATGATTAGCTATCCAAGAAGGGATCACTGATGAAGAAAATGCTTGACTTCGATTAGCAGGGTTGGATGCTCTTGATGAGAAGAGGTTAGAAGCTCAACTAAGACTTGAATGTTATCAAGCTCGATTGTCTTGTACTTTCAATAAAAGAGTTTGCTCGAGATCCTTTCAAGTAGGAGATCAAGTCCTTGCCGTACGAAGACCCATAATTACTTCCCATAAACCTGTAGGGAAGTTCACTTCAAAATGGGATGGGCCATATGTTGTACAAGAATCTTACTCATGTGGGGCTTACAAGCTGGTTGATGCAGATGGCATGAGAATCGGCCCTATCAATAGCAAGTTTTTGAAGAAGTACTATCCTTGAAGTTGCAACGCTCCTTGATGCATGAGCCTAAACTGCACGCTCCTACACTCCTGGCCCGCATGAGTCTAAACTGTGTACGGCCCACCCAAAAAAAAGAAAAGCGTCTGCTAGGTTGAAAACCTCGAAAGAGGTGGCCTAGGCAAAAGTTAAGACTTATAAAAACAAAATTCTGCTAGGTTGAAAATCTCAAAAAGAGGTGACCTGAAAAAAAGTTAGGACATAAAAAATAAAAATAAAAAATAAAAAAATCACACCAAGATATACATAGTGCCCCAATCGTTGTTCGAATGAAATACGATGGAATGTAATTCATTCAACCACCACTTGAAAATCGAGTTGAGATACCACTCTTCTGTTAAACTTTGGATCCCATTTGATTTAAACGGGGCAAGCTGCTAAGGTAAAGTGGTGTCTTCACTGAAATGATGACAATATTTGCATCAAAGTATGGGGATCCACTATATCGTCATGTTTGCATAACCTTCAAGTTTGTTGGTCTTCATATCCGCTCACTGCCCTAAAAAAGGAGGAAGAGAAGAGAGGCATCAAAGGGAACACAAATATAAGAAGAAAGATTCTTGGGCACAACGTTTCAAATTCAGTGAGACTTGAACCCAAGATATTTGTGAGAATGGAGTTCTTGAATTTCGATGGATAGCAAGAAAAACGTCTTGTGGTCCCGAGGCTTCGATACCAAAACATAAAAGTTTTGGCGAAGTCGCGCCACTTCGAAAATGTCGGTATATTAAAATCTGATGTTGATTTCGGAATACTATTTGAAACTATCCTTAAGGTATTAAATCCTACATTTTGGAATTTTTTAGATTTTGAAGTCTTGTATTCAAAAAATCAAACGATTCGTGATTTCGACATTCTTACATCAAGATATAAAAGTTTTTGTGAAGTCGCGCAAGTTTGAAATCTTCAGCGTGTTAGAATTTTACGTTCGCTTCGAACTGCTCCACGACCCTCGATCGGAAGTTTTGAAATTTGGATATGTTTTATATTTTGAAGTTTTGTTTTCGACAAATATAACGGTCCACAATTTCTATGTTCTCACACTAAGATACAAATATTTTGGTGAAGCTGCACAAATCTGAATCTATCAACCTGTCAGAATCTAAAGTTAGATTCAAAATAATATCTGGGACGATTCTCAAAATGTTTGATCTCGAATTTTGGATATGTCTTAGATCTTGAAGTCTATTTCCCATAAAATCAAGTTGTTCATGATTTCGAAGTTACCACACCAAGATATAAATTTTTGGTGAAGCTGTGCAAATCTGAAACTCTCAAGTTGTCAGAATCTAAAGTTAGATGCAAAATAATATCTTGGATGATTCTCAAAACATTTGATTCCAAATTTTAGATAAGTATTTGACTTTGTAGTCTAGTTTTCATAAAATCAAACTGTTCATAATTTTGACATTCCTACACCAAGATATGAATTGTTTGGTGAGACAGTGCAAAACTGAAATTTTCAACGTGGTGGAATCTAAATTTGGTTTCAAAATATTACCTACGGCGATTCTGAAGGTGTTTGATTCCGAATTTTGGATATGTCTTAGATTTTAAAGTTTAGTTTCTAAAAAATCAAATGGCTCATATTTTTTACGTTCTCGCATTGAGATATATATCTCCTATCACAAAAGGTGCAAAGATGATGAACAACATTATCCTCAAAAGAAAAGGAGGATGTATCTCCAAATACAGAGAATTTCGACACATGAACGCCAACGACGTTTAAAAGAAATCCAAGTTCTATCATGGGGACATCAATACATAAGCAAAGAACTATTGATATTGAACCGCAAAGACAAAAGGGTACATTGATAAAAACGTGTGATATAAAGTAAAACGGATAGAGGTTTCATTTCTAAGAATAGCCACTAGTTAAACAAATGCCAAAAAAAAGGCAAGTAAAATACTCTATATAGACTAATCTAAATACAAATTATAATTGACCAAGTCTTTAAGGGTTGCCTCTAGGTGTTGTTTCTTCATCTCCACGTGGGCCAAGTCATCAGCAGTTGCCAAGGAAACATAAGAACATCTACAGTACACCTCTTCAGTAGGTGAGACTCTAGATTCAACCTCTTCAACCTTTTTCTTGGCAACACCTCGAAGAGATGTTAACCGTTTCACCTTCTCCTTGGCCTCTTTGAGAGACTGACTGGTGGCAGACAATTTCTCGACCTTCTCCCCTTTCTCAATCAAGACAAGATCAAGATTTCCTTATTGTTTAAAAATGACTCTAATTTTTCAACATCCACAACCTTGTGAGAAAGAGTTGATCGTGCCTGGTCATATGAAGTGGCAAGCTCAAAGAAGGACGTCAATATGCCTTTTAGATAAGAAATATCCACACTCTTTCCATATCCTCGAGAGTCACTTGGATCTCGAATTGAAGAGAAGAAGCATTGTCTGTGGTAAGGTCCTTGAGTTTGGCATGAATTTTAGCCCAGGCATTCAAAATGAAATTCTTGCGAAGAGTTAAGATAACCTTTCTTCCATCAAAGATAGACATTGTTGGTGCTGATCGTTGGTGAAACTTACGCCCGGATGTTGCTCCAAGACTAGGGATGGAAGTCGCCTTTAGGTCTGACTTAGGTATTGGAAGTGATATCCTCGAGTCTGGCTCCGCCTCGGATTCGCTACTACATTGTGGCTTACTTTGGTGTGACGCCATTGAAATGTGAACACCTTTTCGGTGCATAGAAAAGGATATACAGTTAGTTAAATTACTTGGATATTATAAGATAATATGAAAGTTTTAATCGTTACCTCTTTGATAGCCGTCAAAGTCCTTGAAGCACTGCGGATGCTGTTAGTAATCTCGACTACACCCAAATTAGCATCTCCTTGTTTGTTTGAATTTGGCTTCAACCGCTTGAAGTTTTGATCTCCATGACTACTATCACTATCATTTTGGGACAGACGTTTGTTGGAGGTAGGAACAATGGTGCATAATGGAAAGGAACCCTAATTGGCTTGATGAGCCTGAACAAGTCCCTTCATTTTTGGAACTTCTTTATATGGAGGTCCCCTGACATCGCATTGTACAACCACTTTGGATTTTAAAGTAGGAGGCTTGTCCTCCCTGTTATGCTCTTGAGGCGTGATCTCTAAAGTAACTGGCCCAGCGGTATTCACCAAAGATTGCAAGTGATTTTCAAGGAAGTTCCTATGCACTCTTTCCCACCAAGACTTATAATCGGACGAAACATACTTCTTAATCTTGGGCATAATAGGGGAAAACGTGGCCTTTGACCTACTTTTAGACAAAACACAAATTCGTAAAAGTTCCATTCCTTTGTCTAAAGAGCACTCACGAAAATCTTAATCCAAGCAACCAGGGATGTCTTGATAAAAACTGAATTGACGACTAAAGGGATGAGGGCTATAAGACTCCACGATAAAGGTCGATCCATTTCTCAAAGGAAGGCAATTCGAGCGAATACTCATAAAATAATTTGACTCGGACTCTTACTCATTGCCATCATCATGATAATAATACGGTTGAGAATTACTTGGCATTGTGGAAGTCCATGCTGCACTTTCTCCTACATGAATATGTTTTCTCGCGTCTTCATTCCCAATGTATCTCATTGTTCCCTCACCTGAGTATATGGACAATAGAGGAGTAGCCTACCTATTTGTTAGAGAAAAATGAGTCTTGAAGTAATAGGCTAACCAACCATACACATAATGAATTGGGAAATAAACTCTAGAAGGATCGAGTAGTGATCAATTTGAAATTGTGTTTAATCCCCTGTAAATGCTAGCTAGGACTGGAACAACGAGGTTAATTCTTTGCCCACACGCTAGAAGGCCTGCAATCTTGAAAGTCTTAGGACGAATAAAGTCACCTTCTTTTGTAGGGAGTACAAAGACACATAACCAACATGATTAAAAAACAGCCAAGTATACTTCATCTTTCTTGTCACTTCCAATGCTAAGTTTAACAAATAGTGCATCTTTAACTTCCGACCAATTGACCATCTTACCTATGGCTCCAGTAGGGTTGTGCATTGATTTGGGATGAGTTGACTTATTTTCTTTTCTCGTTGGATGTTGTTCATACTTTACAACCGTTTTCTCCAAAACTCTATCCATCTTCTCACAAGGACGTTATGATTTTTAGTGTTTTCCTCTCGGAGTTGGTGATATGTATTAAACAATTACTGATAGGCTTGTGAAAGGAACCTTTTATCCTTGTCGTAAGCACATGTTAGTTCTCGAGTATTTGGGATAATATCCTCATAGGGAGACCTCATTAAAGGCAGACCCCCAATAGTGCACAAGTCCCAAAGGGATATGGATAACTCTCCAACTGAGGTAAGTAATGTGTTTGTAAGAGGACACCAAGCCTCACAAAAGGCTTGCGTGATATTTGTAAAATGATCATAAGTAAATAATGAGGCATAGACAGCATCGTAAATATTGGTGGCCCTCAATGCTCGATGGTTCCTACTAAGGATATCTTCGGTCCACTCCCAATAGCTAGGGATATAATTCGCCACCAAAAGTTAAGGAATCACTCCAGTACACTTCTCCTTTGAGGATTCGTCGTCCTAAGCATAGGAGGGAACTTGCCACATTTTTAACTTTGTGATTATGGGAACGAAGAGTCCATGTCTTGAATTTATATTTGGTGTTTTCAAAGGTCCAATCTACCAAACGAAATGGATTTTGTAAGGATGGCCAAAAAGTTGCAAATAAGCCGGTCAGTGGTATATCAACTAGTAATCTGGTCTCCGTTTTACTATCCTTGTGCTCTAAAATTACAAGATACTTGGACGTGGGGAAGAGGATGCTGAGTCTCTAAAGTAAACCATGTTCAAGCTCCATAAAAAATAAATTTGTTAGTACCTAAGTCAAAAGGGAAGAGTAACAATTAGAATCTTGAAAGAGAGCATGGATAAGTAAAAAACAAACAATTCGACTTAGACGTTAAAGGTGTTGGTCTCGAACTTTTAAAGGCATTCGAATTTATAAAGATTTTCGTTGCGACCTTCTAAAGGTGTTTGTCTCAAACTTTTAAAGGCATTCAGATTTTTAAGGTTTTCGTTCCGAATTTTAAAAGGCGTATGTTTCGAACTTTTAAAGGTGCTTGTGAAGGTGCTCGTGGCGAACTTTAAGGGGTCCTCACTGCCGACTTTTAAAGACTTATACCACGAGCTTTTAAGGGTCTTCGCCACGAATTTTTAAAAGTCTTCATCACGTGCTTTTAAAAGTCTTCACGGCGAACCTTTAAAGGTCTTTACTGTGAACTTTTAACGATAATGACCGCGAACTTTTAAGGGTATTTGCCACAAATATTTAAAAGTGTTCATCGCATGCTTTTAAAAGTTTTCACCACGAACATTTAAAGGTCTTCTTCTATGAACTTTTAAAGATCATGATCGTGAGATTTTAAGGATCTTTGCATGAATTTTTATGGGTCTTCTCCACAAATTTTAACGGTCTTCTTCGCGAACTTCTATGGCTCTTCGCCACCAATATTAAAGGTCTTCACTGTGAACTTTTAAGGATCTTGACCACGAGCTTATAAGGATATTTTTGCGAGCTTTTAAGGGTCTTCATCGCATGGTTTTAAAGGCCGTCACCGTGAACTTTTAAAGGTCTTCACTGTGAACTATTAAAGATCTTGACCACGAGCTTTTAAGGTGTTCATCGTGAATTTTTATGAGTTTCCGCCGCAACTTTTAGAGGTGTTAATCGCGAACTTTTAAAGTTCTTCATCTCAAACATCTAAAGGACTTCGTTGTTTGATGAAGTTACTTCTAAAAAGAAAAAAGAGACAACAGAGTAAAACAAAGAAGAAAGCACAAGAAAAGAAGATAAAACTACCTTCGTGCCAATGCCTCAAGTCGTCAAAATTAGGATTGATGCAGCTTGTAGACACTGTAATTGATGCTAAAAGAATTAACAGCCTACAGTTTATATAGATCTTTGTAAGAGCGCTTTGGGTAGTTATTGTTAATGTGGTAAATTACTACAAATTGTTTGCTACAAGGATTTGGCTGATGGAGGCGGCGACAGTTAGTGGACTCGAAGTAGGAGTTTCGCTGGAAAAGATGTCAAAGTAGATTTCTACGTATATGAACTAAGAATACAATTCTATACGGTAGAAATCGGGCAAGTCCGATTTCATAGGCATGAGGAGCTGCCTCGAGAGTAAGCTCGTAATAGACGAGGCTCGAGCTCAACAGCAGAGTATGGAGCATGAAGATCGAAGTGATCGTTGAAGATCGAGACCGAGCATGACCGACTTCGAGTAAGGCATAATAACAGAATGTCGAGATATTAGCAACCGACCGAAGATCTCGATGGAAATTCCGGAATAGATCAAATCAATTGGTTATCTACGCCAATCATGGGATTTGCTTTCGTTATTAGAATTGTACCTTCTTTAGGATTCCTCTACTATATAAAGAGGGACCCCATTCATTTGTAAGGGAGATTTTATTCACTGAAAAAACGTATACACATACACTGCTTTCTCTATTTCACTTACTATCTATTACTGCTCATCACTGTTTATTTTCTATTCTTTATTATTTTTGTTACCCAACCTGGAGACCATCTCGAATGGAAGTCGAAAGCACTGCCAGAACACTGGTTTGATTTATTTTACTATTCAGATTATCTATTTAATTCCTTGTTTATCAATTAGTATTGGATTAAATCACGTATCCTTGAAACAACTAAATAAGTTTAATTGTTTCTCGAATTTCTGGGTAAACAGTTTGACGCCCACCATGGGGCTAATGAAAATAGTGATTGTTCAGTACTGATTCTGGTAAAACACATTATTTTACGCTTGTTCTTGTCGAGTGTCTTTGCTTTCAAGTTAAAACATATCAAACTCACAAAACACATCCACACACGGTGACAATGACCTCGGATTCCATGATGAAAATGAAAATGTGATCGCTCCAGGAGTCGAGGTGCCACAGGCTAATCTCGAGGAAACACCGGTTGCCAACCAGTCGATGTCAGCTCATATGTTGCTCTAAACGCGTACCTAGGCGCAGATATCGATGGGAGTGTACGCAGAGAAAGCGGATCTAGTGGCCAAGGAACACAGGACAGAGGAGACGAAGGAGTCAGTCTCCAAGTGATATTTGAGATGCTTCAGGCTCAGCAAGCCGCTATTGCTCAGTTACAAAATCAACATAGAGCTTCGAATAGGGTCGAGCTGAAAATTACTCGACGTACCGAGCCAGTATATGAGAGGTCGAATGGTAACGAATCGGGGACTAATCTTGCGGTAATGAAAATACTCGAGGAGCTCACTAAAAGAATTGAATTAGGGGAGAAGAGAATCGAAGCCAGCGATAAAAACGTGTAGACATACAACTCTCGAATTGATCAGATACCGGGGGCACCGCCAATCTTGAGAGGAATGGATTCGAAGAAGTTTGTACAAAGGCTGTTTCCTCCAAGTGCGGCTCCGAAGACTATTCCAAAGAAGTTTTGAATGCCAGACATAACCAAATACAATGGGACTACCGATCCCAACGAGCATGTTACTTCATATACATGGGCCACCAAGGGTAACAATTTAGAGGATGATGAAATCGAATCCGTGCTGTGGAAAAAATTCAGAGAGACCCTTTCGAAGGGAGCAATGATTTGGTATCACAACTTATCACCAAATTCATTCCATTCATTTTCCACATTAGCAAATTCTTTCATAAAGACACACGCCGGGGCCATAAAGGTCGCAACGAGGAAATCGGACCTTTTCAAGGTAAGACAAAGGTATAATGAAATGCTAAGGGAGTTCGTGTCCCGATTTCAAATGGAACGCATGGAGTTGCCACCAGTCACAGATGATTGGGTCGTTCAAGCTTTCACCCAAAGGTTGAATGAACGGAGTTCGATCGCATCACGGCAGTTAAAACAAACTTTAATCGAGTATCTAGCTATAACTTGGGCAGATGTGCACAATCGATATCAGTCGAAGATCAGGGTCGAGGACGACTAATTAGGAGCCCCTTCCGGTTCAGTATATCCAAACAGGTCGACAATTAAAAACCAGAGAGACGTCGACAGGGAGCCAAGGTCGAACAGGGACCGATATCAACCATATACCGCAGATCGAAGGAACAATGGTTCAAGACGCAATTTCGCCCGGAACGATCAACGAAGTGATCGAGGACAGAATTCTCGGGGACTTATAAGCAAAAGTGGTTTTGACAAATATGCTGATCCCACTGAGGCACCTCGGTTATCAGAATATAACTTTAGAATCGATGCATCGGGCATTGTATCGGCAATCGGAAGGATCAGAGATACTAGGTGGCCCAAACCCATATAAACCGATCCTTCCCACAGAAACCCAAATTTGATGTGCAAGTATCATGGCACGCATGGTCACAAGACCGAGGATTGCATGCAATTAAGGGAGGAGGTAGCCCGTCTATTCAATGAGGGCCACCTTCGAGAGTTCCTCAGTGATCGAGCCAAGAATCATTTCCGAGAAATGGACGACAACAGGAAAAATGAACAGGAGGAACCCCAACATGTCATTCATATGATCGTCGGTGGGGTTGACATACCACAGGGACCCATATTCAAACGCACTAAGACATCAATCACTAGGGAAAAACGAACCCGAGATTATGTGCCCGAAGGCACTTTATCATTCAACAATGAAGAAGTAGAAGGCATTTCTCAGCCCCACAATGACGCTCTGGTAATTTCTAACTTATTAAATAAAGTTCAAGTTAAGCGTGTTTTAGTGGATCTAGGTAGTTCAGCAAATATCATCCGATCGAGGGTCGTGGAGCAGCTCGGCCTACAAAATCAAATCATACCCGCATCTCTAGTCTTAAACGGCTTCAATATAGCGAGTGAAACAACTAAAGGGGAGATTATTCTACCAGTGAACGTGGTTGGAACCATTCAAGATACCAAGTTCCACATAATCCAGGGCGACATGAGGTACAATTCCCTGCTCGGAAGGGCTTGGATCCATAATATGAGGGCATCCCCTTCGATTCTCCACCAAATAATGAAATTCCCGACGTCAGATGGTGTAAAACTAGTATACGGGGAGCAGCATACTGCAAAGGAAATGATTGTGGTCGATGAGGTAACACCGATATCTACGCTATCAACCTTAGAAAGGTCGAGCATCAAAAGTAAACAGGAAGTCAAATAGCAATCACAACCATCAACCTCGACCGAATTAGCGAAGCAAAAGGTAGAAGAAGAGGAGGATTTTCTTACCCCTCGAACATTTATTGTTCCTGAAGATTCCGATGCCACCAAATCAACGATCGAAGAGATGGAACAGGTTATATTGATCGAGTACCTACCCGAGCGAACGGTATACCTTGGAACGGTATTAACCCCCGAACTTCAGAAAAAGCTTATTCATTTCCTTATTGATAACATAGATTGTTTTGCTTGGTCCCATTTAGACATGACAGGCATCCCACCGGAGATAACGACACATCGGCTAAGCCTGGACCCTAGGTTCAAACCGGTGAAGTAAAAGAGAAGACCCCAGTCCGAGGTAAAGCATGCATTCATAAAGGACGAGGTAACTAAACCTCTCAAAATAGGGTCCATTCGGGAGGTGAAATATCCTGAATGGATAGCCAATGTAGTTGTAGTCCCTAACAAAGTGAACAAACTTAGAAAGTGTGTAGATTATAAGGATTTAAACAAGGCATGCCCCAAAGATTCTTTTCCACCGCCTAACATCGATCGTATGATCGATGCCACGACCGGCCACGAGATCCGAGTACAATCAAATCCAAATGAGCCTGGACGACCGCGAAAAGACTTCATTTATCACCAAGTATGGAACATATTGTTATAATCTAATGCCCTTCGGGCTAAAAATACAGGAGCTACTTACCAACGCCTAGTAAATAAAATGTTCGAAGAACAAATAGGTAAATCAATGGAAGTTTACATTGATAACATGCTAGTTATGTCCTTGCGTGCAGAGGACCATTTGGCTCATTTGTAGGAAACGTTCGAGATTTTAAGGAAATACAACATGAAGCTCAATCCCGAGAAATGTGCTTTCAGGGTTGGTTCGGCCAAGTTCCTTGGCTACATAGTATAGAATCGGGGGATCAGGATCAACCCCGATAAAATCAAGGCCATCGAAGACATCACCGTCATGAACAATGTGAAAGCCGTGCAGAGGCTGACTGGATGGATAGTTGCCTTAGGCCGATTCATTTCGAGATCATCGGATCGAAGTCACAGGTTTTTCTCTCTGCTCAAAAAGAAGAAAGACTTCGCCTGGACCCCAGAATGCCAACAAGCATTAGAGGAATTGAAGTGGTACCTATCAGCCCACCACTGCTTCACACTCCAAAGGCATATGAGAAACTTTACTTGTACTTGGCAGTATCGAAAGTCATGGTAAGTGGCGTCCTAGTTCTAGAAGAGCAAGGTACGCAATTTCTCGTTTATTATGTAAGTCGAACCTTAGGAAAAGCAGAAACTAGATATCCACATTTGGAGAAATTGGCACTTCCACTGATAAGCGCCTCTAAAAAGTTAAGACCATACTTTCAATGTCACCCCATATGCGTATTAACCATTTACCCACTTCGTAATATTTTTCTCAAGCCCAAACTATCGAGCCGATTGACCAAATGGGCCGTCGAACTCAGTGGGTACAATATCGAATATCAACCCCGGACGGCCATCAAGTCTCAAATTTTGGCGGACTTCATGGCCGATTTCATGCCGACCCTCGTACCTGAAGTTGAAAAGGAACTCTTATTAAAATCAGGTATATCGTCGGGGGTGTGGACCCTTTTCACAGACGGTGCTTCGAATGCCAAGGGATCCGGGCTAGGCATCGTTTTGAAGCCACCCATGGGTAGCACTATTAGACAGTCTATCAAAACCTCCATATTGGCTAACAATGAGGCCAAGTACGAGGCCCTTATTGCAGGTCTCGAGCTAGCTAAAGGCTTGGGAGAAGAAGTCATTGAAGCCAAGTGCAAAGGGTAAATAAAACCTTCGAAGTTCGAGAGGATAGAATGCAAAGGTATTTGGACAAATTGCAGGTAACTTTGCACCGTTTCAAGGAATGGACTTTACAGCATGTACCTCGGGAATAAAACAGTAAGGCCGATGCACTTGCAAATTTGGGGTCATCGGTCGAGGAAGATGAGATCAGATCCGGGACTGTCGTTCAACTCTCAAAATCCGTGATTGAGGAACGGCATGCCGAGATAAATTCTACAAGCTTAACCTAGGATTGGAGGAACAAATACATCGAGTACTTGAAGAATGAAAAGCTTCCATCGGACCCTAAAGAATCGAGGGCCCTACGAACTAAAGTTGCTCGTTTCACATTGGCCGAAGACGGAACGTTATACAGAAGGATATTCGATGGACCATTGGCAGTGTGTTTGGGACCAGGAGACACCGATTATGTTCTACGAGAGGTCCATGAAGGCACTTGTGGGAACCACTCCAGCGCCGATTCACTTTTTCGCAAAGTCATTAGAGAAGGATACTACTGGGATAGTATGAAAAAGGACTCTAAGGAGTTTGTTCGAAAATGTGATAAATGTCAAAGGTTTGCACAGGTTATCCACCAGCCCAGAAAACAACTTCACTCGGACCTATCCCCATGGCCAATCATGAAATGGGGGATGGATATCGTCGGTCCTTTGCCATCGGCCCCAGGTAAAGCTAAGTTCATTTTATTTATGACTGACTATTTCTCTAAATGGGTCGAAGCACAGGCTATCGAGAAGGTTAGAGAGAAAGAGGTTATAGATTTTATCTGGGATCACATCGAGTGTCGATTTAGGATACCCGCAGAAATAGTATGCGACAATGGTAAACAATTTATCGACTAGTAAAGTGATGAAATTTCTTGAACACCATAAACTAAAAAGGATATTGTCAACACCGTATCACCCTACTGGGAGCGGACACGCCGAATCGACGAACAAGACTATCATCCAAAACCTGAAGAAAAGGTTGAATGAAGCTAAAGGGAAATGGAGAGAAATTCTACCCGAAGTCCTTTGGGCATATCGAACAACAACGAAGTCCATTACAGGGGCAACTACGTTTTCCTTAGTATATGGCTTTGACGCCTTGATTCGAGTCGAAGTCGGAGAACCCTGTGCCAGGTTTCGACATGAAATGGAGGAATCGAAGCACGGGGCTATGAATACTAGCCTCAAATTATTAGATGAAAATCGAGAAGTGGCACTTGTTTGAATGGCTAAACAAAAGCAATGAATCGAAAGGTACTGTAGTAAAAGAACCACCCTTCGCCACTTCAGGGTCAGGGACTTAGTCCTAAGAAAGGTCACCATCAACACTCGAGATCCTAATGAAGGGAAGCTCGGCCCGAATGGGTAAGGACCCTATCAAGTCCTCGATATAGTCGGAAAAGGGTCTTATAAACTCGGAACGATGAACGGCGAACCACTGCCAAACAACTGGAATATATCACTTCTCAAATGATATTATTGTTAAGGTATGACTTTCTCCGTTCTTTCGTTTATATATATTCGACGCTAACTCATTGCAGGAGTTCGACCCAAGACATCGAGACATCGGGTTTTAAAGTACGCATTGCACTCTTTTTCCCTTAGATCCATTTTTATCCCAAATGGGTTTTTTCCGGCGAGGTTGTTAATGAGGCAAACATTATGTGCAACCTGAGGACAATTCAACAGTATCCAAGGTTTCCTTACAATCAACCTCAAATACTGGATGGCATCACCCTCGGATGTTGTATTCTCGAGAATAGTACTTCATGTCAAAGGGCCTCGATAGGGAAGCTTTGTAATGGGACAAACGGTCAAGTGAACCGTGTCTATATAAATTAGTCGAGCCCCTATGGCAAAACAAGTGCGCATGTATAAACTATTCAAAGAAGCATTCTCTCTTCATTTAAACATTTTGTGTCTCGAAGATAATTCTCTACTATACAAACCTCATGCTTATGATAGTGTGAGAAACAGCTCAAGAGCCAAAGTGCAAATATATACTCGGGGACTGCCATCGATGATAGGCATATTTGAGTTTTCTAAACACAAATTTATAAGGCATCAAAGAGGCACCCCTCGATCTATAGGCCAAGGCCACCATTCTCGGGGACTGACATTTCAAACAAGTTTGGGAAATAATCCAAAGAGGCATACCCGAAGGCTACGGCCAAAATACATACCCGAAGGCTATGGCCAAACAAAATGCTACAACCTAAATAATGCGGCTCAGAGACGTCCAAATTCTGCAATAACGATTGGCCTTCAAATTCTTTGAAAACCCGGTTAAAAAAGGCTACCCTCAGCAAATAATCAAAAGGGCTTCAATAAAACAAGCCCTCGAAAAACCTTAAGAGGTATCAAATTATCTTAACACAAACGTGCTGAGGAATAAAAATAAAAAGGGTTTCAACCGACATCGGACCCTCAAAAAACCCAATGGGTAAAAAACAAATACATGCTAAGGCATAAAGAAATTTTTACTAATTCTTTTAAGCCAAAGGGGGAAATAATAGCCGTCTTTTAGAGGCCATATGGGACCATCCTAAAAGGGCCTAAGGGCCAATACATTTAGAGTTCGAGACTTTGTTGTCACTCAACTCGGACTTAAGGGTTCCACTATTCCGAGTTCAAATAAAGTTGACTTGAATTTAGCTCAAGGATCCACCATAAAACCTTAAGGGGTATGTTAATGTAAGTTCGAAAATTACCCATTATTTGATAAAATCCATAAGGGTTTGTTCTATTCTAAGTTCGAAACATACTCAAACTTAGTTATAAAAATAGTGTAGTCATGGCATCGATCAAGCCATCCGAAATCTCGAACATATTATTGAGCTCGGGGACTCGCCCTTGCGTGTCTAAAAGACCTAAGGGTTTAATCTAAGTTTGAACTAGTGTTCACTCGATTATAGAGGCTGCAACAACAAAATTTTCACAAGGCAAAAACACAAAACACGTTTGAATATAAAACTGAGAGGACATTCAAAAGGGGTTTTTCTATTATAAAAAAGGTTATGTATAGGAGACAAAGTGATAACTACGTCAGGTTTTGACCTCTTCTCCAGGAGCAACCTCTCCTTCAGGCCCCTCATCGGATCCTCCTCGATTACCTTCTTCATCATCATCTTCTTCATCGGAGGAGGCAAGCTATCTGGCTTCCGCTTCGAGCACCTTAGATCGGGCTATCTCCTCGGTGAGGTCAAAACCTCAAGCATGGATTTCCTTGAGGGTTTCTCTTCGGGATTGACACTTTGCCGAGTCATTATTCCATCGCTCTTGGTCAGAAGCCTCCCTTAGCTGCATTTGAGCAGCCTCAGCATCGGCCCAGTATATGGCAATGGACTTGTCCTCCATGACCTTTGTCTTCTCGATCTCCGCCTTGGCCTCAGCAAGCCCGGTTTCAAGCTCCTTGATCCTCTTGGCTTGGGTGGAGCTTCTTTCTTTGAGGCCCCAAAGTTGAACCTTGGGCGATGACTGTTTGGCCAAGGTAATTACTTTTTTCTCATCCAGGCGGTCCATATTCTCCTTCCACCAATCACAATCGGCCTTGACCTGATCGACTTCTCCCCGAAGAAGCTCAATACTTTCAACCTTTTATTACAGCTTATATAATGAAGTATTAGACTCCACAATTGGGTCGAGTCCATACTTTATCAAAAGTATGCTCACCTGCATATCTAGCTCGGCCTCTTCCTCACGAGCCTTGGCCAAATCCGCTTGAAGGTCCTTTATAACTTTGTCCTTTTGGCTGCAAAGAAGCTTCAGAGCGTTCGTCCCCTCCGAGACCTTTTGGAGCTCGGTTTCACACTAGCTAAGGTCAGCTCGAAACTTGGCGAAGGCCTATACAAAAAAGGAAAATAGAAGTCAGATGTAGAGAAAAAGGAGTAAAGAGAAGAAGTGCAATAAACTGATTCTTGCCCGAGATAAGAGATGTTGGGCCTCTTCTAAAAGAGTAGAGCCGTCACTGATATCAGAGGCATCATCAACTCCAGTAAAGCAATCCCAAAAGGGATCCCATACACTAGAGCCTCCGCCTATATCAGGGGTCTTCAACTCTTGAGCTTCCCTCAGTGCTTCCTCAGAAAAAGTCGGACAAGAAGGCAAGTGACATGCTGTCATGGTCCTGAGAAAGTTGCTCGGGGCGCTCTGATCGATCTTCGGGGTAATAGAACCAACCCCGTCTGGTGTAGTTGCAGATCGCCGAGAAACAATCTCGACCTCTGGTAATTCGTGATCCTCACCTGATTTATTTTTTGCAGCCTCCTCAACACGAGGCTTGATTTTAGCAGCCGCTGTCGGCTTAGAAGGTTTGGTGACCTGGACGGATTTCCTAGGTCGGACCGTCAGTGCCGAGGCTTTTCCTTTTCTTCCTCTTCTTCGTCTCTCAGTTTTTGGACCGAGTCCATCATGAGAGCGATTACTTTCCTCCTCACCCTTCGAGGTTTGGGCTTGGGGTCCTTGGACTACGAGGCACTTTTTCCCTTCTTGTCTTTCCCCGGCTTCGAAACCGGGATTTGGTTTCTTCCTCGCCACTCAAGGTCCTCAAAATAGCATCCTTAGTGAGGCATACATGAAAGAAAATTAGTGACGAATGAAGTACAATAAGTGTTTCAGAACATGAAAAACGAGATCCTTACCGTGGTTCTTGGCCTCCCATCTGCCCCTTGCCAAATCACGCCATTTGTGTTCGGCATAAGTGAAAGTTGAGGCTAACTTCTGAACCCAATCTTCGAGGTCAGGTACCACTTGAGGCATCCAAGGAATAGCTTCCTGACGAAAGGGGATATCAGGCGAAGTCGAGGAAGGTACGAAGAACAAAGTTTAAAACATCACTTACGGTTGAAGTTCCACTCCTCAGGGAACGACATCTTCTCTTCCGGGATAATGTCACGGGTACTCAAACATATAAAATGGCTCATCCAACCCCGATCATTATCTGCGTCGATACTCGAGAACAAGGCCTTTGTTGCCTAGCGTTGTAGCCTGAATAGTCCTCGATAGATTCGAGGCCGGTATAACTGCATGAGGTGATTTAGAGTAAACTCTAGCCCCTTGGCGTTGCTAGAGAATAAGCACAGCGTGATTGTTATGCGCCATAGAGAGGGGTGGATTTGGCCGAGGGTGACCTGATATCTTTTACATAGATCAATAATCACTGGTTCGAGGGGACCCACTGTGAAGGGATAAGTGTAAACACTTAGGAACCCCTCCACATAAGCAGTGATGCTCTCTTCGGGAGCAGGAATTTTCACCACGACCTCGGGACCCCAGTTGTAGTCCCTCTTCATAGCCTCGAGGTGGCTCTTCATTATCGAGCACATGTACATCGACACATTCTCACATCAACCTGAGATCGATGAAGGGTTTTTGACCTTGAAGTCGGATTTTAGAGTACATAGGCCGGGAACATACTTGTGGGGAAGCGGCTCCACCGGCTCCTTGTCGTCATACGGCCGGGAAGTGGAGCAAGAAGCTTTCTCCTTCTGCGGTACGGTTTTTGAGGTTTTCGCCATTTGAATAAGTAAAGAAGAGCGAAGAAAGATGAAAACCTGGTGGTTTCGGTGCTAACGAAGGTGGATCTACAGACCGTGAAAAGGAGGAAACGAAAAGAGTGAGAAGACTTAGAGGTTTGATTAGAGAAAAAGTAAAGTTTGATTTAATGAAGGAGCGGGTATTTATAGGCTCACGATGACGGTTCGGTGGCACTAGTGGCCGACCGCTAACTAACAGGCATTAATGATTTGGGAAACTGAACCAACGGGATGTTTCGGTCACATCCGTCACTTATGTCATGAGGACGATGTCATGATCGAGGTTTCGGAAAATCGAGGCTCAAACCGTTTCTTATCATTTTATTCCAAGAAACGCGGGGACTATCTGTATACGGTCGAAATCGGGCATGTCCGATTTCATAGGCACGGGGATCTGCCTCGAGAGTAAGCTCGTAATAGACCAGGCTCGAGCTCAATGGAACAGTATGGAGCATGAAGATCGTATGCTCACTGTAGATCGAGACTGAGTATAACTGACTTCGAGTAAGGCATAATAACGGAATAGCGAGATATTAGCAACCGACCGAAGATCTCGACGGATATCACGGAACATATCGAATCAAGTGGTTATTGACGCCAATCATGTGATTTGTTTCCGTTATTAGAATTGTACCTTATTTGGGATTCCTCTACTATATTAAGAGGGACCCCATTCATTTGTAAGGGAGATTTTATTCACTGAAAAACATATACACATACACTGCTTTCTCTATTTCACTTAATATCTATTACTGCTCATCACTGTTTATTTTCTATTCTTCATTGTTCTTATTACCAAACCTCGAGACCATCTCGGATGGAAGTCGAAAGCACTGCCAGAACACTGGTTTGATTTATTTTACTATTCAGGTTATCTATTTAATTCCTTATTTATCAATTTGTATTCGATTAAATCATGTATCCTTGATACCACTAAATAAGTTTAATTGTTACTCGAATTTTTGGGTAAACAACAACAAGTGAATTTAACTTATTCAAGCCTAACCACTACTGTTTTATTCTTTTGCTAATAAAGGAAACAATGAAATGTTTGGCAATGGTGGTTGAAGTGCCAAGAATTATATGCCTACGTAATTTGGCATTATTCTTATTTTATGAACTGATATTTATAATCTCAAGGAATAAATTGTTGGCACAATTTCTACTTGAGTCAGAACACCGAATTCAATGCTCCGTAAATACTTCAAGTTTAGTCGGTAAAAAGTTTAACCACCCCGACAAGCCTTCAAGTAGGGGGCATTTGTAAGCATTTAAATTTTATCGAATTTATATCGATAAAATAATGCACACTATGTTTTAAATATATTAGTCCAAATAAATTTATTGGGCTAATATAATTGGATTAGTTATATAAGTTCAACATATATGGATTAAATAAATAAGTCTTAATCCATTGGGTTAGCCCATTTAATTGGGCTAAAGTGATGAGCCCACTTCATTAAGCCCAATATGTCATCTTGCTAGAGGCCCAATTTGGTGCCAGGTGTCAAATGACATGGAGCGCCAAGTCAAACGGAAGAGCCAATAGGATAGTGCCACGTGCCAAAATGACAAGGCATGCCAAGTCAAATTAAAGGGGCAATGAAACCGCACGTGTGCAAATGACATGTTCTGACCAATCAAATGCGGCATTCTCACACTTCAATTTGATTGGTCGGAAAGAGTTTGTTGTTGTCACAACTCTTCCCTCCCACAACTACAAATAGGGGTCTTCATAACTTAGAAAAGATACCAGAATTTATAACAGGAAGCAAGAGGGAGCTCGTGGATTAAACGCTGCAGATTTCTGTAAAAGCTACAAGCATTCAAGTGTTCTAAGGATTAAAATATTAAGACGAAGATTCAAGAACAAGCTGCAAGCCCTTGGATTAAAAATACGTCAAGAGCAAGATCAGTCCTTAAGCACTTCGATTAAAATAAAATAACATTCAAGATTGAGCTCGAAGACTCTTTTATTTACTGTTGAAAAGTAGAATCAGAGGAACCATAGAGATTGTAACACTCAAATATTTGAAAGAAAATACTACGATTGTTGTTGTCACGACCCAATTTCACATATAGGACGTGATGACGCCCAACACTATAGCTAGGCAAGCCAACAAATAAATTAAACATATATCAAATATTTTCAGAATAGTTTTCTAAGTAATTTTATTATTTTACTAGCAATATTAAAGAAATTAGAAAAGATACCGATTAACTTAAATTCAAGAAAATAATACAATTCCAAATTCTACCAATGTGTGTGCTAAGACCTGGTGTCACAAGTGTATGAGTATCTATTAGATTATACAAAACTCCAAATATTGTCTGAAATAAAATAGACAGAATGTAAATACAAGAAGAGACACTAACAGCTGCAGAACGACTCAGAAAGGCACCTCACCGCTACGCCTCTGGATAACATGGGTGTAAGATGATAGGTCCTCCACTAGTACATGCCTCCGGTCCTGCACAAAAAGTGCAGCAAGTGTAGCATGAGTACGTAAATATCATGTACCCAGTAAGTATCAAGCCTAATCTCGAAGTGGTAGAGACGAGATGGCCAACTTTGTCACTCACTAAGGGTCAACAATAAAAAATAGAATAAAATATAATTATTTAAATCAACATGATTCACAGAGTTAACAATAATATTATTCAATTAGCAGAAATAATAAAAATACTTCAAATGCAATAATTTTCAATTTATTAATTAAATCTACAAACTGCAAGAAAAATAGCAAGGTATCGTGTTTTTATTTTTATTATTTGGCACGATTTCTGCCGAGGTCGTACGGCCCGTTCCCGAGTGTTGTGTATACTGCCGAGGGACGTGCAGCGCGATCCATAGATGCATCTATCCTGCCGAGGCATTCGACCCGCTCCACAAGAAATGAGGACATTTTCTTATGTACCTCCGGAAGGAGAGTATATTTATTATAAGATCAATTCTAGAGGATGAACAATTTCTTTTAACAATTAATTTATTTAAACAGAAAATTTAGGCATATGAGATTTTCATCTTTTAATATCTTCCCTAATAACTCACAATATATATATATATATATATATAATTTAATTTAATTTAGTTAAAGAATGCAATTTGCACAAGTAATTCACGCTTTGAGTCCTAAACTATCCGAACTTTGGCATTAATAGTAGCTACGCACGAACTCTCGTCACCTCGTGCGTACGTAGCCCCCACAATTGGCAACAATTATTAATTTAATTACCTATGAGTTATTTTCCCCTAACAAGATTAGACAAGAGACTTACTTCGTTGCAAAGTCCAGTTTTCGATTTCCACGTCGCGTTAAATTCTCAATTCGATGCCGAAATATCCGAAACTATCCAAATATTATACAAAATAATTAATATATGTTCAATAATTCGAATTTAGGCTATTAAATAAATTACCCTAACCAAAACAGTAAAATTCCTAAAATTCACCCCGGATTCTGGAAATGTTTGGATGAAAACGTTACCCATAATCTCAAGAATTCAAATATATAATTTCTACCCAATTCCATAACCCTTTTCATGGTTAAAATCTCATTTTTATAAAAATCTATATTTTTCATCTAAACCTTTGATTTCTAAAATTTACTACTTATAATCTACCCATAATCTATGTATTTAACACAAGGTGTGTAGAATTAACTTACCTCCAAATTGCTAGTTGAAATCCCCTCTAAAAAGCTCTGAAATTGCCCAACAATGGATGAACAATAGACCAAAAAATGGACTGAGCTTCGTCCGTTTTAAGGTTCTGCCCAACAGTAATTTCCGCACCTGTGGAGGGCTACCGCACATGCGACTTTTGCACCTGTGAGGAATTGCTCCCCCTTTGGCTTGGCACCGCACCTACGGACAGATTGCTCGCTTCTGCGCAAGCGTAGGTGCGCCTATTCCTTCGCACCAGCGCATTCCTCCGCTTCTGCGCACAAGGCCTTCGCACTTGCGCGTTCGCAGGCGCGCCAAAATGATTCACACCTGCGATGGCTGGGCAGATCCTCTCATTCGCAACTGCAATTGGTGGCTCGTACCTGCGGCTGTCCAAGCGCAGCTGCGATTATGACAGTAGTTGGGAGCTTCCATTTTGGCTCAAATTCCAAAATTTGTCTGAGCCTCGTCTGGTTAACACTCGGGGCTCCCGGGGCCCCGCCCGAACATACCAACTGGTTTGAAATCATAAAACGGACTCGCTCGATCTCTCAGAATGTGTAAAACAACATCAAATCTAATAATCATACCCCAAACCAAATTGATTCAAACTTAAGAACTTCAAGTTCTTCAATTTATTTCCAAAGCACCGAAACATTCTTGAACTACTCGGAATGATACGAAATTTTGCGCGCAAGTCTTAAATCACTATACAGAACTATTCCCAAACTCAAAATTCCAAACAAACTTCAATTACTCAGAAACCTACTCCAAACCAAATTTAAAGAACTTTAAACCTTCAAATAGTTGATTTTCACTATTAAGCGCCAAAACGCTCCCGGGTTATCCAAAATCCGATTCGAACATACGCACTAGTCTGAAATTATCATACGAACCTATTGGAACCGTCAAATCCCTATTCCGGGATCGTTTTCTCAAAATGTTGACCGAAGTTAAACATGGCCTTTTAAAGCCAACTTAAGGAACCGAGTGTTCTGATTCCAACCCGAACACTTCCAAATCCCGAACCAACCATCCCCGCAAGTCATAAATCATTAAAAGCATATTCGAGGAGTTTTATTTCCGGTTTGGTTCATTACATTCTCCACCTCTTAAACAAACGTTCGACCTCGAACGGGTTTAGAATAATACCTGGAGTGCTAAATAAGTGTGGATACTTGCCCCGCATATCCTTCTCGGCCTCCCAAGTAGCTTCCTCGACTGGTTGGCCCCTCCGCTGGACTTTTACTATAGAACTCCTCTTAGACCTCAACTGACGAACCTGTTTATCAACAATGGCAACTTGCTCCTCTTCATAACCCAAACTCTTATCTAGCTCAACTGTGCTGAAGTCTAACACATATGATAGGTCGACATGATACTTTCGGAGCATAGATACATGGAAAACCGGATGAACTCCCAATAGACTGGGAGGCAATGCAAGCTCATAAGCAACCTCCCAACTCGTTTCAACACCTCCAAATCATGGAAAAACCTTCAAGAGAACTTTTTCACCCACCATAAATGTTAAATCACACGCTTTCTGATCCGCGTAACTCTTCTGTCTGGACTATGCTGTACGAAGTCGCTCCTAAATCAACTTTACCTTTTCCAAGGAATCTTTCACCAAATCAGTATCATATAACTTAAACTCACCGGGCTCAAGCTATCCGATGGGCGAACGACATCGCCGACCATATAAAGCCTCAAACGGAGCCATCTCGATGCTGGATTGGTAGCTGTTTTTATAAACAAACTCGGCCAAAGGCAAGAAACGATCCCACTGACCTCCAAAGTCAATCACACATGCCCTGAGCATATCCTCCAAAATTTGAATTGTCTGCTCTGACTGCTCGTCGGTCTGCGGATGAAAGGTTGTGCTGAGCTCTACACGGGTCCCCAACTCACTCTGTACTGCTCTCCAGCAATGTAAAGTAAATTGAGGACCTCTATCTGATATGATAGAAATTGGCACACCATGAAACCGAACTATCTTCTGAATATAAATCTGAGCCAACCTCTCTAAAGTATACGTATTCACAATCGGAATAAACTGTGCCGACTTGGTCAACCTGTCGACAATGACCCAAACCACATCAAACTTTTGCAGGTCCGCGGCAACCCAACGACAAAGTCCATAGTGATACGTTCCCATTTCCACTATGGTATAGTCATCTGCTTAAGTAGGCCACCTGGCCTCTGGTGCTCATATTTAACTTGTTGGCAATTCAGACACCTAGCTACATACTCAACTATGTCCTTTTTCATTCGTCTCCACCAATAATTCTTCCTCAAATCACGATACATCTTCGTAGCACCTGGATGAATAGAATACCGAGAACTGTGTGCCTCCTCTAGGATCGTTTTCCTCAGTCCATCTACATTATGAACACATAGACGATCCTGGAGTCGCAGAACACCACCCGCGCCAATAGTAACTTCCTTGGCACCACCTCGTAGTATTGTTTCTCGAAGAACCAATTAGTGTGTATCATCATACTGACGGGCCTTGATCTGCTCAAATAGTGAAAACTGGGCTACAACAAATGCATGAATTTGGCTGGGCTGTGAAATATCTAGCCGCACAAGTCTGTTAGCCAAGGACTGAATATCCAAAGCTGATGGCCTTTCCTCTGCTGAAATGAAAGCCAAAATACCCATACTCTCCGCCTTTCTACTCAAGGCGTCTGCAACCACATTTGCTTTGCCCGAATGATACAGGATAGTAATATCATAATCTTTTAGTAACTCAAGCCATCTGCGCTGTCTCAAATTTAGATCCCTCTGCTTGAACAAATGCTGCAAACTATGATGATCAGTGTAAACTTCACAAGAAACCCCATAAAGATAATGTCTCCAAATCTTAAAAGCGTGAACAATAGCAGCTTGCTCCAAATCATGCGCTGGATAATTCTTCTCGTGGGGATTCAGCCGACATGAAGCATATGCAATTACTCGCCCTTCCTGCATCAATACACAACCCAAGCCAATGCGTGAAGCGTCACAATACACCATATACATCCCCGAACCGAAAGGCAACACTAACACTGGTGCTATAGTCAATGTTGTCTTGAACTTCTGAAAGCTCGCCTCACAATCATCGGACCATCGGAACAGAGCACCCTTTTGAGTTAATTTGGTTACAGTTGTTGCAATAGATGAAAAACCTTCCACAAACCAATGATAATAAACTGCTAAGCTTAGAAAACTCCTGATCTCAGTCGTCGAAGTGGGACGATGCCAATTCTGAACTGCCTCAATATTTTGGGGATCAACCTTAATACCCTCGTCCGATACGATATCCCCCAAATATGCTACAGACTCTAGCATATAGCTTTTGTTCCCACAATGTCTGAAGCACTACTCTCATATGCTGCTCATGCTCCTCCTTACTGCGCAAGTAGATCAAAATGTCATCAATGAACACAATGACAAACGAATCAATATATGGCCTGAATACCTTGTTCATCAAATCCATAAACGCTTCTGGGGCGTTATTTAAACCAAAGGACATCACCATAAACCCATAATGACCATATCTAGTTTGAAAAGCAGTCTTCGAAACATTCGAATCCTGAATCTTCAACTTATGGTACCCCGACCTCAAGTCGATCTTTGAGAACACCCTAGCACCCTGCAACTGGTCAAATAGATCATCAATACGCGGCAATGGGTACTTCTTCTTAATAGTGACTTTATTCAATTGGCGATAATCAATACACATTCGCATTGTTTCATCCTTTTTCTTCACAAATAATACTGATGCACCCCAAGGCGATATACTCGGTCTGACGAACCCTTTAGCTAGTAACTTTTCAGGCTGTTCTTTTCGTTCTTTCGGAGCCATGCGATATGGTGGGATAGATATAGGCTAGGTATCTGGAGCCAAGTCAATAAAAAAATCAATATCATGATCAGGTGGAATACCTGGAAGATCTGAAGGCAATACAACGGAGAACTCCCAAACTACAGGCATTGAATCAATAGCTGGAATCACTATAGTAGTATGCCGATCATAGGCTAGATAAGCTAAACAACCCTTCTCAATTATATGTTGAGCCTTTATAAAACAAATAACTCGATTAAATGAACTAACAAATGAACCATTCCACTCTAGCTTAGGCAATGCTGGAATAGCCAAGGTAACAGTCTTGGCATTACAATCTAGAATAGCATGATATGGAGATAACTAATTCATGCCCAAAATATTTTCAAAGTCGGTCATCTCAAGCAGTAGAAGATCTGTTATAGTTTCATAACCACATAGTGTAATAATACAGGACCGGTAAATCCGGTTCACAATAACAGAATCACCGATAAGAGTGGACACATAAACAGGAGTACTCAAGGACTCACGAGATACACCGAGGAATGGAGCAAAAAGAGATGACACATATGAATACGTAGATCCTGGATCAAATAATATTGAGGCATATTTGCCCCAAACAGAAATAATACCTGTAATCACGGCATCCGAGGCCTCTACATCTGATCTGGCCGGAAAAGTATAGAACCGAGCTGGAGCACCAACTGGCTGGCCTCCACCAGGCTGACCTCCACCTCTAGGACGGTCCCTACACACCTGTCCTCCAGCTCTTGGTGCTTGGACAACTGGTGGAGCAACTGCTCCATTAATCATAGGCTGCTGACCTTGTTGCACTAGTTTACCCCGAAGCCTGGGGCAGAATCTCCGTATATGACTGTGATCCCCGCACTCTTAATAACTTTTCGGTGTGATGGGCTACTGACTAAGAGTATGGCCCTGGGGAACTAAATACCCACTGGAAGGACCCTGAATAGCTGGTGGGCGATAAGAACTCTCTGGTATAGCACTGAGATAGGGTCGCACTGGAGCACCTCAAGGAGGCAGTGGTGCTGAATATGGGGCCCTGCTGGACTACCCTCTCACGAACTGACCTCTACCCCCAGACGGACCACGTCTAAACTCTCCAGAATACCTGAACCGCTTATCTCTCATAACCTGCTCTCGGCTCCGCTGACGTACACCCTCAATAATACGGGCTATCTCTACGACTAGCTCATAAGAAGTACCCATCTCAACCTCTCGAGCCATAGTGGCCTTAATCCCAGTATGTAAACCCGCAACAAACATCTGCACTCTTTCCGCCTCAGTAGGGAGTATCATAAGTGCATGGCGAGATAACTAGAGAACCTCGCCTCATAATCGGTCACTAACATCTGACCTTGCTGGAGCTGCTCAAATTAAAACCTCAACTCTTCACTCTGGGAGAGTGGAATATACCTGTCCAGAACAATATGGGTGAACCTGTCCCAAGTCATGGGAGGAGAATCTGCTGGTTTGCCAAGAACATAAGACTTCCACAATCTACGGGCCCTGCCCTCTAGCTAAAAAGTAGCAAAATCAACCCCATGAGGCTCCAATATCCTCATTTTGTACAGTCTATCCTTGCACCGATCAATGAAGTCCTGGGGATCCACATGTCGCTCACCCCCAAAGACAGGAGGATGTAGTCTAGTCCATCTATCCAATAGTTTCTGTGGATCAACGACTATAGCTAGCCTGGGCTCAGGTGTAGCTGCTGCCACTGGCTGGGCATTACCCACGGGTAGTGCACCCTGGGTCTGATACACAGCAACTGCCTATCCATGAGCTTGCGCAATAGGGGTCTGTTCTCCCCCGCACATCTGAGATGCGGCTGGGTCTGCCGGAAATAAATCGGCCTGAGTCATATTATCCATGAACCGCAACATACGACCCATGGCATCCTGAAATCC
>AWOL01S0001811.1:148532-227807 GCA_000715115.1 Nicotiana otophora | reverse complement strand
CCCCCAGACGGACCACGTCTAAACTCTCCAGAATACCTGAACCGCTTATCTCTCATAACCTGCTCTCGGCTCCGCTGACGTACACCCTCAATAATACGGGCTATCTCTACGACTAGCTCATAAGAAGTACCCATCTCAACCTCTCGAGCCATAGTGGCCTTAATCCCAGTATGTAAACCCGCAACAAACATCTGCACTCTTTCCGCCTCAGTAGGGAGTATCATAAGTGCATGGCGAGATAACTAGAGAACCTCGCCTCATAATCGGTCACTAACATCTGACCTTGCTGGAGCTGCTCAAATTAAAACCTCAACTCTTCACTCTGGGAGAGTGGAATATACCTGTCCAGAACAATATGGGTGAACCTGTCCCAAGTCATGGGAGGAGAATCTGCTGGTTTGCCAAGAACATAAGACTTCCACAATCTACGGGCCCTGCCCTCTAGCTAAAAAGTAGCAAAATCAACCCCATGAGGCTCCAATATCCTCATTTTGTACAGTCTATCCTTGCACCGATCAATGAAGTCCTGGGGATCCACATGTCGCTCACCCCCAAAGACAGGAGGATGTAGTCTAGTCCATCTATCCAATAGTTTCTGTGGATCAACGACTATAGCTAGCCTGGGCTCAGGTGTAGCTGCTGCCACTGGCTGGGCTCCACCCACCGGTAGTGCACCATGGGTTTGATATACAGCAGCTGCCAGCCCATGAGCCTGCGCGGTCGAAGTCTGTGCTCCCCCGCCTGCCTGAGATGTGGTTGGGACTGCCAGAAATAAACCGGCCTGAGTCATAGTGTCCATGAATAGCAGCATACGACCTATGGCATCCTGGAATCCCGGTGCAGATATGAAATCCACCGGAGCTGGCTCTGCCACATGCACTTCTCCTTGCTCCTCAATAATGGGATCCTCTACTGGACCCACTGGTGGCATAACTGGAACAGTCCTGGGACGTCCTCTACCATGGGCAGGAGCCCTCCTTCGGCCTCTAGCAATTGGGTGAAGTAGCTCTTCCCTGGTCTGGAACCTCATTCGAGCGTGTTCTCACCATCTGTGAAAGAGTAAGAGAAAGATATTTAGTACTACATCAATTGCATGATGGAAGATGAAGAAAGGGAGTTTCCTAACACCCTATAGCCTCTCAAAGATAAGTACAGACGTCTCCGTACCGATCCTCAAGACTCTATTAAGCCTGCTCATAACTTGTGAGACCTACATGAACCTAGTGCTCCGATACCATGTTGTCACGACCCAATTTCATCTATAGGTCGTGATGGCGCCCAACACTATAGCTAAGCAAGGCAACAAATAAATTAAACATATATCAGTTATTTACAGAATAAGTTTCTAAGTAATTTTATTATTTTACTAACAATATTAAAGATATTAGAAAAGATACCGATTAACTTAATTCTAAGAAAATAATACAATTCCAAATTCTACCAATGTGTGTGCTAAGACCTGGTGTCACAAGTGTATGGGCATCTAGTAGATTATACAAAACTCCAAATACTGTCTGAAATAAAATAGACAGAATGTAAATACAAGAAGAGACACTGGTAACTGCAGAACGACTCAGAAAGGCAGCTCACCGCTACGTCTCTGGATAACGTGTGTATAAGATGATAGGTCCTCCACTAGTACCTGCCTCAGGTACTGCACAAACAGTGCAGCAAGTGTAGAATGAGTACGTAAACAGTGTGTATCCAGTAAGTATCAAGCCTAATCTCGAAATGGTAGAGACGAGATAGCCGACTTTGACACTCACTAAGGGTGAACAATAATAAATAGAATAAAATAAAATTATTTAGATCAGCATGATTCACAGAGTTAACAATAATTTTATTCAATTAGCAGAAGTAATAAAAATCCTTCAAGTGCAACAATTTCCAATTTATTAATTAAATCCAGAAACTACAAGAAATATAGCAAGGTATCATGTATTTATAATTATTATTAGGCACGATTTCTGTCGAGGTCGTACGACCCATTCTAGAGTGTTGTATATACTGCCGAGGGACGCGCGGCTCGATCCATAGATGCATCAATCCTGCAGAGGCGTTCGGCCCGCTCCACAAGAAAGGAGGACATTTTCTTATGCACCTCCGGAAGGAGAGTATATTTATTATAAGATCAATTCGAGAGGATGAACGATTTCTTTTAATAATTAATAACTTAAACAAAAAATTTAAGCATATGAGATTTTCATCTTTTAATATCTTCCCTAACAATTCGCAATATATATATATATATATATATTCCATGCTTTGAGTCCTAAACTACTCAAACTTTAGCACTAATAGTAGCTACACACGAAATCTCGTCACCTCGTGCGTACGTAGCCCCCACAATTAGCAACAATTATTAATTTAATTACCAATGGTGTAATTTCCCCATCACAAGATTAGACAAGAGACTTACCTCATCTTAAAGTCCACTTTTCGATTACCACGTCGCGTTAAATTCTAAATTCGATGCCGAAAGATGCGAAGCGATCCAAATATTATACAAAATAATTAATATATGTTCAATAATTTGAATTTAGGCTATTAAAAAAATTACCCTAACCAAAACAGTAAAATTCCTAAAATTCACCCCGGGCCCACGTGCCCGGATTCTGGAAATATTTGGATGAAAATGTTATCCATAATCTCAAGAACTCAAATATATAACTTCTACCCAATTCCATAATCATTTTCGTGGTTAAAATCTCATTTTTATAAAAATCTAGGTTTTTCATCTAAACCTTTGATTTCTAAAATTTACTAGTTATAATCTACCCATAATCTATGTATTTAACACAAGGTGTATAGAATTAACTTACCTCCAAATTGCTAGTTGAAATCTCTTCTCAAAAGCTCTGAAATCGCCCAACAATGGATGAAAAATAGACCAAAAATGGACTGAGCTTCGTCCATTTTAAGGTTCTGCCCAACAGTGATTTCCGCACATGCGGAGGGCTACCGCACATGCGGCTTTCGCACCTGCAGAAATTCCTCGTAAGTGCGCATTTCCGCTTTGGCCTGGCACCTCACCTGTGGACAAATTGCTCGCTTCTGCGTAAGCGCAGGTGCGCCCATCCTTCGCACCTGCGTATCTCTCCGCTTTTGCGCACAAGGCCTTCGCACCTGCGCGTTCACAGGTGCGCCAAAATACTTCGCACCTGCGATGGCTGGGCAGATCCTTTCATTCGCATGGCTCACACCTGCAGCTATCCAAGCGCATGTGCGATTATGACAGTAGTTGGGAGCTTCAGTTTTGGCTCAAATTCCAGAAATGATCGGAGCCTCGTTCAGTTAACACTCGGCCCCAGGGCCGAACATACCAACAGGATTGAAATCATAAAATGGACTCCCTCGAACTCTCGGAACGTATAAAACAACATCAAATCTAAGAATCGTACCCCAAACCAAATGGATTCAAACTTAAGAACTTCAACTTCTTCAATTTATTTCCAATGCGCCGAAACATACTTAAACTACTCGGAATGACACGAAATTTTGCGTGCAAGTCTTAAATCACTATTCGGAACTATTCCCAAACTCGAAATTCCAAACGGATTTCAATCACTCAAAAACCTACTCCAAACAAAATTTAAAGAACTTTAAATCTTCACATAGTTGATTTTTACTATTAACTGCCAAAATGCTCCCGGATTATCACAAAATCGATTCGAACATACGCTCAAGTCCGAAATCATCATACGAACCTATTGGAACCGTCAAATCCTAATTTCGGGGTCGTTTTATCAATATATTAACCAAAGTCAAACTTGGTCTTTTAAAGCCAACTTAGAATTGGGTTGCCTCCCAACAAGCGCTTGATTTAACGTCGCGGCACGACGCCATCACTTTCACCATTTTTTGTTCAACTTTGAGGATATGAATTGTGCCCCCAATTTTGCATCAATTGTTTTGTCATGTTTATGGGGCGATGGTGTGAAAGTAAAGGAACGAAGCAATAGATATCGCATCTTGCACTTCTTGTCCCTTAAGTGAAGAATGTCGTTTTGCCTTTTTGGTGTTGCAAATTTTAGAATGTAAGGGTCTTGTTCTTTATCTATACATCTCTCCAAAGGCTCGATCTACATGTCTTCATCAAGACATAATGTAGAAAAATATTTAGAATGAGGACCAACACGCCCCAACTCCAAAACTGCATTATTTTTTATATCCTCAATAATATATACTTCCTTAACCTCAACATCATCCACAAGAACGTGGTCTAATTATTGGTATTCTCATTTTAGCTCCTCCATTTGGCCTAGAAGATCTTTTTCAACTTCACACAACTCATCATTAAATTGTTGGGCGTTACACGTATCAACCTTTGCACTCAATTGAGCCTCCAAGTCATGGATATCTTAACCAAATTGGTCTATCTTTTGCCTGAGCTCAGTTCTTCCTTCTATCAGTTGTTCTGCTATATTTGAAAGACCATCACGGAGAGACTCATGAAATTTTATTATTTGAGCTTGTTCCTCTAGCTAAGGTTGGCTCACTATATCTATTTCTTAAAAATTATCTTCTGGTGGGAACTCGCTCTCTTTAACCAATTCTCCCGCCTCGGCCTTCATTCTCATGATTGATGCACTAATTTTATGCATTGCCTTTTGATTTTCATCTTGTTGCTCGGCTACTTGCCTCATCATCATATCCTGGTGCTCGGCTACTTGCCTCATCATGTCCATAATACGAGCAACGCATTTCATATCCTCCACTTCAGTGCTCCTATCAAACTCGTAAATATTATTAGAAACATTATAATAAGCGCTTTGAGACGTATAATAAGAATTAGGACAGCCATCCCAATGGCCACCTGGACAACCACACACAATGAAAAAGTTCCACACATACGATTGAGATTCACAATTTTGCCACAAGTATGGTCCTCCACAATATGGACATGGATAACCAAAATAAGAATAACCAATATTCGACCAATTCTCGTTCCAAGATGCCATGTAAATAAAGATAATAAAATATTAAACTAATCTAAAATTTAAACTTGAATTGACAAAAAGTAAAAATCTAATCTAGTGGACTAGTTAATTTTTAAGTCCCCGGAAATGGCGCAAAAAACTTGTTGCTCCCAAATGCACACGTAAGTATACGTGGTCGACAAGTTATATAGGATTGTAAGTCTAGATATCGTACCCACAGGGACTTGTGATTAACTATTAATCTATTCAAGAGCTTCCTAAAGTATGAATATTCAAGTACAACTAATCTAGAGTAGCAAACTAAGAAATTAAAGAAACAAGTTGGCAAAATTTTAGAGACGAATTTAATGGGAGATAATATTCTAGAGCTATGAGTTGACTAACAATCCCGTTGAGTTTTTCACTTAAATTATCTAATTAATTTATCTGGTTTATTAATTGACATGGTTAATATTGCTCGTAGCCTTCTCCCGAAGTACTACTCGCTTATTCAAGCTAACCTAACGCCTATATTCCTATGGAATTAGGATTAACAAGAACGCATGAATAATTCCCGTATAATAACCAAGCAAGGCGATTATGTATATTTCTATCCTAACCACAAATTTGTTCCCGATACTCGAGTTCAAGATCTTGCTCTACTCAATCGTATATACAATCTAAAATTTCCTCTTTCGAGTTCAATCCTAGATTCGTAGACAGTATTCAGTTGGTGATAAAGCAATCAAATAATTAAGCGCAAGATTGAATAAATAAACCAATATGATAATATATTAAGAACAATTCAAGCTTCAAGATACAATATTCATGCAGCACCCAAAACTCTAGAACTAATAATCTATGAGATTAAAAGAAGAGAATAGAAGAAAAACTAGTTAGAAGCCTCCTCCCAAGCGTGGTGTATGTTCCTCCACGTGAATTCTCCTTCAAAGTATGTTCTATCCCATCCAAATTAGGTTTAGAACCCCTTTTATACGAGTTAGGGGAGGTCTTGGGCCGAAATAACCTTATCTCGGGCAAAGTTGGAGAAATTCCGCAACCGCTGTATCCAGACCAGCGCTAAGCGCTGGTCCTGGCACTGAAACCAGTAAACATTCCGCCTCCAATTCATTCCTTGAAATGTAATTCCTTTGTTTTATTTGTCTTTCATTTGGGGGACACTTGGGGGAACAAAACCCAAAGGGTATCCCCCTTTGTCTCATTCCTTTTGTTGTTTTATTTTCTTTTTCTTTGTTCCGCATTTTATTTAATTTTGCTCAAAATCTCTTCATCTTCACACTTCTTTATTCCTACACATTTAAAATATAATATTAAGCACAAAGTGATATAACTAATACTCAAAAGACGATTAAAAGTACTAGAATGTGAGGCAACAATGGTTAAATATATGCATTTTTGGCCGAACATCAGCGACCCAAGTCAAGGCGCAATATATACTTCCCATAAGAGTGTACTTGACCTCATAATTGGCGAATTGTTTGCTCAAATAATAGATTGCTTTTCCTTCTTTTTTTGTGGCATTATATTGACCCAAAACACAACCAATGAAACTATCCATTACCGACATATATAAAACAAAGGCCTACCAGATTTCACTAGGACCAAATTAAGGGTATTTGACAAATATTCATAAATCTTGTAAAAAGATTCTTGGAACTCATCTGTCCATTTGACAACAACATTCTTTTTTAATAACTTGAAAATAGGCTCACATGTGGTTGTAAGCTGCATAACGAACCTGCTGATGTAGTTCTACCTCCCGAGTATACTCATGACCTTTGTTTTGTTCTTTAGGGAAGTCAGATCTCGAATGGTATTTATCTCGAAAGGATCTAACTTAATGCCACTTCCACTAACTATAAAACCCAAGAGCTTTCCATAAGGGACTCCAAATGCACATTTGGCAGGATTGAGTTTGAGGTTGTACATTCGTAGCCTTTCAAAGAACGTTTTCAAGTCTTGTACATGATCATCTTGTGTCCTGGACTTAATGATCACATTATCGACATAACTTCAATCTCTTTGTGCATAACGTCATGGAAAATATTGGTCATGGCTCTCATGTAAGTTGCCTCCACATTCTTCAAACCAAATTGCGTGACCTTATAGCAGTATGTCCCCCAAAGGGTGGTGAAGGTGGTCATTTCTGCATCTTCTTCATCCATTTGAATTTTGTTATATTCGGCATAACAGTCCACAAAATATTGAATCTCTAGTTTAGCACAATTGTCAACGAGGATATGAATATTGGGTAAGGGAAAGGTGTACTTTGGACTTGAATTATTTAAATCCATATAGCCAACTGAAACTCTAGTTTTCCCATCCTTCCTTGGCACTATCAGAATATTTGCTAAGCATGTAGTATATCCGACTACCATGATCAAATTTTTACTTAATCGCTTCGTGATTTATTCTTTAATCTTATCAATCACGTCTGTCTGAAACATCATTTTTGCTAGATTGGTGCGAAATAAGGTATATGGGAACCTTATTAACCACTAAATCAGCACTCAAACATAGCATGTCATCATACGACCATGCAAACACATCTCTATGCTCGAACAAAACTTGAATTATGGCATCTCTTGTCTTTTATTCGGCATGAATGCTTATCTTTATTTCTCTGGTTTCTTCAGGACTTCCCATATTAATTGCCTCAGTTTTATTTAAGTTATACTTAGGCTTATTCTCAAATTGATCTAATTCCCTTTTTATTTCCTTAAAAGGCGCATCTTCATCATACTCAACTTCTTGGTTCATTATTTTGAGATTAGACAGCTTTTTAAGACCCGGGCGTGAATTCTGCATGCATGCCATTTATTAAATCAAGCATTAACAAAACTGAACATGGCAAGAAAATAACAAAAAATAGGGAACAGAAAAGACATAATTTACTATGAAACTGAAACTTCATTTCATTGAATCTCAAAGGATAGAAGATTTAACATCAAAACAAAGAAATTATGTTAAAATATCTAGTTTACAATCTTGAAAATAATCCAAATACCGTAAAAGCAACTAAATAGACTACCAAAACTCCTTCCTGTTATGAAGAGGAGTTTCTTTCCAGTTGTTTAGCGAGGTATCTAGACCAATCAAACACATGCTTTCATGGCTAGGGCCCTCACCAACTTGGACCATGTTGACCCCATATAACATCTCCTTGAGACCTTGGCAAAATCCATTACTGTCATCTTAAGTAGAAATATTTTGGGCTTCTTCAAATTGTGGCTTGACAAAAGAGTCGAAAATATGAGGGATTGATTTGGACAAAACCAGACCATTCTTCTTGTAGGACTTGGTTCTGTCTATGTAAGTTGGTGTTGGTATGAAACACAAGCCAAATGTACATTCTTCCAAAAAGGAGCAATTGGGTTTACAATCCCCTACATAGAGGCTCCTAATACTTTTTCTTGTTCATAGACATGCCTCAACATCAGTGCAGCTACCATTACTGATGTGGACGAAAGACGGGGATGCATAATGGCTTTTTCTTCTTCAACTTGGTCAATAACAATCACCCCAAAAGCCTAATATATGATGGAATCACACCCCTCACTTTCCTCGATACAAGGAATGGACGTTTAGTATAAATAGAAAGATCGTCCTCCTCAAGAACAACAATTTCTTGCATGTCAAAATCCAATTTGACCATGTGATATAGGATGGACAGTAGTGCTCGACCATATGGATCCACGTCATTCCAAGGAAAAAAGTATAAGAAGTTTTCATAACCAACACATGAAAGACAATGACAAAACTAACTGGACCAATGTCATGTTGCGTTCGATTTCCCCAAGGGTATCTCTTGTTGAACCATCAAAATCCTTGATGCTGACATCACTAATTTGAATTCTGTTAGTGATAATGTTTAGCTTTTGCAGAGTAGAAAGATGGCATACATCTACACTTAAGCCTTCGTCAATCATGACTTGTTTTACGTAGTGACCTTTACATTTGACTGTGATATGCAAAGAATTATTGTGCCCAATCCCTTCCTAGGACATATCATCATCACTGAAAGTAATTCTTTTTAATTCAAAGAATCTTTCAAGCCATCTTTTCTAGCTGATTCACCGTTGTCTTTTCTGAGACATATGCCTCATTCAAAATTTTAATCAACACATAACGATGCTCTTCCGAATACAAAAGCAAAGATAAGAAAGATATCTTAGCAGGAGCTTTCCTTTGTTGGTCAAGGATTGAGTAGTCTTGCACTTTCATCTTCTTAAGGAATTCCTCTGCTTCTTTTTCTGTGACTCGTTCTTTTACTAGCAAGTGACATTCTCTGGCTTGCTTGCCTTTCATAATTCATATGGTGAGTAGAGCCTTACAGAATGGGTCAAGCCACCCGTTTCATATGTTTCTTCAGCTACTTTTTTACATCTATATGTCATGACTATCTTGTTGTAATTCGAAGGTATATTTTTTTTTCCACTAAGAGTTATGCAGCAGGCTGGATCACGATTGGCTCTGTTATATTTCTCAATCTATTATTTGGTACGATCTTCTGAATGCCCCTAGCAATGTATAGTTTTGAGCCACCCAATTGAACCTCAACCTTTTTTGTGCTTTCGGAGACAAAGATGATCATTTTCCTAAAGCCTTTTGGGTTCAAACTAGAACGCGTACCTTTCATAATCAATAGTGCCAGTGGTGACGAGATTACCATCACCTTTGTTTCTTCTCCTATGGTTCCAATAGCCATCACTGTCTTGCTATACTGCTTATAACCCCAAACATTGAAGATCATTCTAGTAAATGTGTTATTAGGAGCTGGGAGCGCATTGTTTGTGATATTAGGAGTATCTTCATTTTTTGTGACCACAATTACTTTTGCGTCAATCAAATCCTCAATGTATTTCTTTAATGTTCAACAATTTTCAGTACTATGAAGTTAGGTGTTAGAGTGATACTCATATCTAGAATCAGAGTAAAAGCCATTTGAATTTGGATTCACACAGCGCATCATGATATGTTCAATCAAACGCATCTTTATCAATTTTATTAGTAGGCTCATATACAATTGTCCAATTGGGGTGGACTCTTTATTTGGCTCCAGTTCTGTCACATATTCCTATCTGGGACGAGGATTATATGGTGCCTGAAAATTGTTCTGGAGTTGATAGGAGCCTTGTGGACCGGTGCATGGCATTATGGGCTATTTGGAGGCCTAGCATAATCCCAAGCATTAAATATTGTGTATTGTTGCAATGGAACTGAGTACTGAGGACCTTGATGAGGATAGTAATATTGAGGAAAATTGGATTGTCCTTGTTGAAACTCATATTAAGAAGGGGTTGTTCCGCTTTGAACTCCCTTGGACTCAAATTCCATCATGAATTCTTCCTCCTTCTTTTTCGATTTCCAAAACTACCTGACCAGCTTTTAATTGCTTGCGCGATGGCCGTAAGGGCTGCCTGACTCGCTATGTTTCTCAACTTCATGCCATTCTCAACTATTTCTCCAATATTAATCATCTTAGTGAAAGTGTCATGACCCAAAATCCCACCGGAGCCATTATGGAACCTAACATCGATTGCTATGCAAGACAATAACAAATATGCAAAAATAAACTTCGACAAGAGTTAAAAATAATCTCAATTGTGGAATATAATAAATAACTGAGGCCAAATGATGGTACAACTGAAATTAGTTCAAAATATTATGTCACCGCGTACATGAGCTCTATAGAGTACTAAGTAGAAAATCAAAACAAAGTACAGTACTGCCTGGAAAACTGAACAATAATAACATATATAAAAGAGGGGACTTCAAGGCTTACAAATGGAATATCCATACTACCTTGAAATCTCAAACAAATTTAGATATGGCACACTGGCGAGCACCATGAATAGCAACATCTGGATCTACCTATGAAGTGCAGAGTGTAGTATGATAAAAACCGACCCAATGTACTCAATAAGTAGCAAGCCTAATCTCGGGCTAAAAGTAGTGACGATCTTAAGAAGGTCGAATTTTAGTTTCAACAGCCAACAACAATAATAACAACAGAATAATGGCAAAAGAAAATAAAGCATCTCATACAATATCAGGTTCAACTCTATCTAAATTAGAGGAGAACATAAGCATGCTTTCAAGTAAATCAATAATCACTTAAACAAAGGTTTATCAAAGTAAGTTTTGGTTTCAAACTCTAAGCACCAAATAGCGACATCAATTACAAATTAGCATGAGAAAAATACAACTCTATTCCCACATTTCAAGTATACATGCCAGAATAAACAACATCACAGTATAATCATCAAGTAAACAAAGTGTCAGCATGTTCATAGTGCCTGGCATAAGCACTCCTCAATCATACTCCTAGCAATCTCACGGTTCCGGGCATAATGCCCCTGAATCACTCACACACACACACACACTTAGCACCGTACGGGTGGTTGATATAAGTCCCTCACTAATCATATCTTGTGTGCCTGCACTCACAAGTATACATGCAAAAATCAACAACAACACAGTATAATCATAAAATATACAATGTATCAGCACATTCATAGTGCCTGGCATAAGCACCCCTCAATCATACTCTTAGCACTCTCACGATGCCTGCCAGAATGCCTCTGAATCACTCACACACACAGAGCTACGGGTGCCTGAGATAAGTCCCTCACTAAGCATATCTCGTGCGGCTACTCTCACAGGATTAATACCTGACTCCAAAGGGGCGTATCCTAGCCTCAGCGGTAATCGTATCAAAAGTCAATAATCAATATCACTCAACCCAATATGGGGCATGGCGCAAGAGTCACATCTCAATCAATATCAACACTAAACAATCATTGCCACTAATCCCAATATGGGGTATTGACACAAATAACACCTCATAGTCAATATCAACATCGGTCTATGGCCCCAAGATCAATCATCAATCCACTAAAATCTTGATATGGAAACATCACACAATTCATAATCAATATACCGCACAGAATATGCCAATGAGCCATAACTCATTTTAAACCCGTGTCACACACAAGGACACCAACAACATATGAGATAACATATAAAAGTGCAGAGAACAAATATGTAATACGCGGATATAACATCATGATTAAACACTATGACTATGGCTAAGGAAAATAGCTCAACAGAGCAAACTTTGCCTATCATGTCTCAAACAGATAAGTAGATAACATAGACATGATTTCTAGCATAGAAAATATCTCACGTAGTCATACAAGTGGAGGAAACACAGTATCAAAGAAGCATGAAAGAAAAACAAGGCATTAAATAGCCTAACGTCTACCCGGATCATGAATAACCATGGTGCATGCATATACGCTCATCACCTCTCATATAAGTCACTCCAACATATAGAAAACGTCATAGCCAGTGGGAAATTACCTTCAATCCAAGCCTATGCAAGATACTTGCCTCAAATACGCAAGCATCAATACTCCAAAAGTCCCTTGCCTTTCGAATCGCCCTCTAAACGAGTCATATCTAGCAAAAAACAACCCAATAATGTAAAACAAGGCTATATGAATCGATTCCAAATAATAAAGCTTCGAGTGAAGGGGTAGATCCCGACTACCCATAACCCCACGAGTCCAAATATGTGATTAGATTCTAAAACTGAATCCAAATCGTCTCCCAATGCCTCAATTTCTACTATCTTAAGTTGTAGGTAAAACCCCCAATTTTTCCTCAAAATTACATATTATATTTGTTAATAATCCATGTAGATTCTTGAAATTATACAAAACATGAGTAAAAATCACTTGGCCCAAAATCTTGGCTGAAAGTCTCCTTAAACAACTGCTCCTCTCCAAGTCTAGGGTTCCAAATATGAGAGAATGGGCTAAAATCCCGAAACATAACACGTAAGTGTTCTACCATGCGATACCATTCACGAATGCGGCCAAATCCTCGGATTCGTGAGGCACAAATCCGCTACAGCCTCCAAAGCTTTCTTGGAGAATGCGGAACCCACATTGCAAACACGAAGCACGGGCGCCAAGTACTCACGAACGCCACTCACATCGTGTGACCGCAAAGGTTAATCTTCAAGCCTGCCTTCCACCTCTGTGAACGCGACTACTATAGTGCAAATGCAAAAGCCACTGATCATACACACCAAGAACGCGATGCTCTACCCTCGAATGCGAAGAACAAGTTACATCATCAACAAAATAACCCTCTGCGATCAAGCACACCAAACACCGATACAAAATCTACAACCTCAAACAAGTTTCGGGTGGTCCAAAACTCACATGAGCCACCCGGAACCCCGTCCAATCATACCACAAGTATAGAAACACTAACCGAGACCTATCTAAAGCCTCCAAACATATACGAGATCATCACATCAACGAATTGAAGATCAAATGACAAATTAAATTTCTCTTACGTTCAAAAACTTCCAGACTTCAAACAAAGCGACCGATTCAAGCCTAACAAATCTGGATTCCATCCAAACTTTGCACACAAGTCCCCTGTGACAAAATAAATCTATTCCATGTTCCGGAAGAACAATTCAAACCCGATATCATCCAAGTCAACTTTTGATCAAACCTATGAACTTTCTAAACTTTAAAACATCTAATGTCTCGAAATTAGAGCCAGAACATCCTAGGAACCTCCAGATACAAATTCCGACATATGACTAAGTCCAAAATAACCATACAAACCTATTAGAATCATAAAAACCCAATCCGAGATCGTTTACACTGAAGTCAAACCTCAGTAAACTCTTACAAGTTAGGCTTCCAATTATATAACTAAGTATTATAATTCATTCCAAAATCTTCCCTATACTAGACCAACCATCCCCGAAAGTCACAAAATAACAAACAAGCATAGGAAGAGCATCAAATAGAAAAATAGGGCTCAAATACACAAAAAGACCGGTCGGGTCGTTACATTTCCCCCCTCTAAAATATATGTTTGTCCTCAAATGGGTTTTGCATCATACCTGGGATATAAAATGATGAGGATATGTGCTATGTATATCAATCTTGGTCCTCTAGGTCACCTCCTCGATCGGTTGACCTCTCTACTCAACCTTCACTGATGCAATATCTGTAGACCTCAACTTCCAAACACACTTATCTAAAATGGCCACCGTCTTTTCTTCATAAGCGAGATTCTCATCCAACTGTACTAAACTGAAATCCAACATATTTGGCTGATCCTTATAATACTTGCAAAGCATGGAAACACGAAACACTGAATGAACTCCCGACAAGCTGGGTGGTAAAGAAAGTCTATAAGCCTACTCACCTACTCTGTCTATCAGCTCAAAATAAATAATATACCGAAAGCCACATGAAAGCCACATCACAAACCTTCTAACCCTCCATGAAAGCCACATCAGGAAACTTCCTATCAGCATAACTCTTTTTTCTAGACTGCGTGATACAAAGTCGCTCCTAAATCAACTTCACCTTTTTCACAGCATCACGAACCAAATTTGTTCCCAATAACCCAACCTTACCAGTATCAAACCAATCAACTGGATAACGACATCGCCTCCCATATAAGGTCTCATACGGAGCCTTCTGGTTGCTCGACTTATAGCTATTGTTGTATGCAAACTCCGCTAAGGGGAGAAACTCATCCCACTGGCCTATGTAATCTATAACACAGTCCCTTAACATATCCTCCAAAATCTGAATAGTCCGCTAGGACTGTCCATCCGTTGGATATGAACTACAGTATTCAACTCAACCTACATGCCTAAATCATGCTGAACAACCCTCTAATAGTGCAAAGTAAATTGAGTGCCTAGACCGAGATGATAGACAAATCACACCATGCAATTGGACAATCATTGATGTAGATCTTAGCCAAGCGCTCCAAAGTGTAGTGTCACGCCCCCAAACTCAGGGAGTGCAACTGGCGCTCAACTGAGTGAACCCAGCCGAGCAAACCTATTATATTTGCTTCTACCCAAGCTCAGCCATGAATAAAGAGGAGATGTACTCCATTAATCAAACATTGAAAAGATTTTATTAACAACTCCCGTTTCTTTTCTCTTAGCAACTTCATTCATAATTTCCAAAATATTACAAGTTTATAGATATAATGAAAAACATGTTGCCAAATACCAACATTTCTAGTTCAATTCCCAGCATTCGACTACCACCCACATCTTGTCTATAGATCCTCTAAGTACAATAGAAGAGTAGTATGACATCAGGCCCCGAATAGAGTAGGGCTCACCAAAACCTGCTGAATAGAGAGCGACTGCTAACGAGGGCCAAAGTTGCTCGTTGATGAACCACCTGCATCCATTAAAAATGTAGCTCCCCCGGCAAAAGAGATGTTAGTACATATGAAATAGTACAAATATGTAATAGTACAAATATGTAAAGCTAACTATCCTTTTTCAAAATAGAATGCCAATTTAAGAAGGGAAAAACCGTGGAAACAACAATCAACAATCAATGATATTCAAATGCCAATTTAAAACACAATAATTTCCCAAATATGAATATAACATTGTGAAGTGATAATCAAAATATGATGATAATATCATTTTTGGTTGGGATATCTTTAACAATGATATATCACTGTTCACAATATCACCTTTTATAATACCAATATTCACAATACCAATACCACCGTACTTTTAGTACGGAGTTCGATCGCGACCCAATCGGCTAGGCCATCTTATTAGAGACATCAACCACAATCACTCTCAATACCAATACCGCCATAATTTTAGCACGGAGTCCGATCACGACCCAACTGGCTAGGCCATCTCATTAGAGACATCAACCACAATCCCAATTTCAATTACATTATCCAGCACAATCACCACCATGTGTGCGGCATGGTGTCCGATCACGACCCAACTGGCTAGGCCATCTCATTAGAGACATCAACCACAATCCCAATTTCAATTACATTATCCAGCACAATCACCACCATGTGTGCGGCATGGTGTCCGATCACGACCCGATCGGCTAGGCCGTCTCACCACAATGTCGTGTCGATCGACATCATCCTTTTTCTATCAATCAATCTCATTCCAATTAAGGGGAATAATTTTATCACATCAATCTCATCCCAGATAAGGGGAATAATTTTATCACATCTTCTCATCCCAAATAAGGGGAATAATTCACAAAATAAAATAGTTACAAATGTATTTACCTCATTATCTTTCACATTGTATGAATCTCCACTAGTATTTTCAACCAATAACAACAACAATATTCCCATGGCTCTTTTGGCCATTCACAAGATTCGTTGTTGAAGGCACGGTGGTCGTATTTAATATTTCACACTTTAATTTCTTCCTTGTCATGTATCATCATCATAAATATCAACATATATAATATTCCGGAAATCACAACTTTAAGTTCATTAGAAATGGACAATTTAAGCACAATAGATTTCTTTCGGAGAAATGGAGTGAAATAATTGGCCATTGATGTGCAAGTTAAAATCATCAACAAGTAACACACCATTTATTCTTGAAATACTTTTCGCCAAAAAGGGCAATACACAATTTCCACTCACAAATGTGTAAGAACGCAAAACACATTGAAAATACTCACAAAGCATAACATTTGTTAAAACAGCCACATATGGGCATGACTTGAGTTCCTAAGCTTTTAGGCAATTCTATTTTCGAAGTCAATTCAGAATAGTTGAATCAAGGCTCATTTCATAACCTTTCTCACATCATTTCATTTCATTGGCACCATTGGACACAAGTATAAATTTCACTCTTGGCACGTTGGCCATACTTTATATCTCCAATTCACTTATTTTACTTCCAACCATCTTTATAGATTATCAACAATAAAAAATTTCCAATCAAGACTTTAGGTACACTTATGAGCAATTAAGAGTCTTAATCATATTGGGATTTTCTCACACAATTTGGCATCATAACCTTCATTTGAAACACGACTCAAAGACATAGCATTTTAATGCATATATCATTCTTGAACACATTCCCAAAGGATAACATAATGTGATAAGAACATTCGTAATACGTTTTGAATAGATAATTCTCGACACTTTGCTTAATCGGGACAATCGAATTTATTGGGAACATCTCGAAACATAGAATAAGGAACTTGATACAACCATACTTGAAACTTACAGGAACATCATGGAATTCAATTCTAAGAGAGTACTTTAGCCAAGATACCGCGCTTTGAGCTTTCCTTAAATTACTACAACATTTCGAAAATTCTAGCAATCCCAATCTATTTTGAGACATAAAACAATTGAGCATAAATTAGGAATGTATTCATGGTTTCAGCTCATTTGAGCATTTTATCAAATACTAGGTGTGCAAATTTGGTTTCAAGGTTCTTCTACAATGTTTCCTTCATTCTACAACCCAATCTTTACTTATTTAAGCTCAACAATCTTCTCACAAAACTTATTGGTGCATGCATGTATAATTAATATTGTCATATTCAAGAATCATACTCCTAATCAACCATCTTCTACCCAAATTCGAAATTGAAAACTAGGGTATGGAACCTTACCTCTTAGATGAAAAACTTGTGAGATTTCCTTGTTGGATTTCAAAGCTTGGACAAGATATTTATGAACAAAGCATTTGAGCTTCTTCCTCTCTCTAGAACACTCTCACTTCTCTCTAAAATCATCAAATAATTGCCCCAAAATAATCCCCAAAGCCTATTTATCAAAATGGGGTCGGATTATGAAAATAGGAAAGTGAACCCTCCGAAATCAGGTATGCGGTCGCACAATGGACCGCACAATTGATATGTGGTTCGCACTATGGACCGCAAAATCGGTGCCCAAAACATGGCTGCAATGTTCAGGTCTTCGACCATTTTTCGGTCGCATAACCACTTTTGCGATCACATAATGACTTTTATGATCGCATAATGATTCCGCAGTCGCACATCTGACGGCGGAATTACATTCTTCCAGCCTTTGGTAAGTTGGTCATAACTTCTTGTAGGAGTGTCCAAATGACGAACGGTTTGAAGCGCTAGAAATTAGACTCTAAGGCCTTTATATATACATAGATATGCTTGTACAAAGTTTTCTTTTGTGCATACTCATTTGGAACTTTAGTCTATCATGAAATGTCCAACTTGACTTGGACTTAGTGCTCTCCTTAGACCCCACATCACTTATAATATGCCTCGTACACTTATTATCATATCCAATGGATATCCATCCTATTTATTGTCCTCGTCTTCACATAAAAAAATATATTTAGTGCACATCAACTTTCTTAATAGCGCTTAAGTACGTCAAAATTATCCAGGGTGTTACATGTAGGAAGTCATGACTGGAACGAAATGTGCAGACTTGACCAGTGTGTCCACAATAACCCAAACAACGTCAAATATCCTCAATGTCCGTGGCAATCCTACCACAAAATCCATAGTTATGTATGCCAACTTCTGCTCCAGTATCTCAATCTTCTGAACCAAACAACCTGGTTGATGCTCATACTTGACCTGCTGGCAATTCAAACTCCGCGCAACATATCCAACAATGTCCTTCTTAATCCTCCGCCACCAATAATGCTAGTTCAAATCAAGGTACATCTTAGTAGAACCTGGATGAATAGAATACCATGAACTATGAGTCTCCGCAAGAAACAACTCCTTCAAACCATCCATATTGGGAACACAAATCCTACCCTGAAGTCGCGATACACCATCCTCACCAGTAGTCACCTCCTTAGCACCACCTTGCAACACCGTGTCCGCAAGGACAACCAAATGGGGATCATCATACTGGCGAGACTTGATGCGCTCAAATAAGGATGACTATACAACAGCACAAGCGAAAACCCTATTATGCTCGAAAATATCCAATCTCACAAATCTATTAGCCAACGACTGAACATCCATAGCCAAATGTCGCTCCATAGTTGAAACAAATGTCAAACTCCTTATACTCCCCACCTACCTACACAAGGCATCCGCTACCACATTTATTTTCCCAGGCTGATACAAAGTATCATAATCTTTTAATAACTCCAACCACCTCCGCTGGCTAAGATTCAAATCCTTTTGCTTGAATAGATGTTGAAAACTCAAATCATGAGCGCATGCATGATAACTGCTAACTCCAAATCCTGTAGTGGATAGTTCTTCTCATGGATCTTCAACTGGCTATCATGCCCCGACCTTGGGAAGCGCGACCGGCGCTCAACCGAGATACCCCGGTTAAGCAAGCCTGCTAGATGCCTTCTACCTAGCCTTGCCCATTAACAATAAAAGAATCAGTACAAGTGATAAACATGAGAAGAGTCAAGTGTTCCATGTTCCTTTTCCATTAGTAAAGGATATTCATTTATGATTTCCAAAATCTTACTAGTTTAAGTCCCAACAACAAACACCACCCATAACCTATCTAACGACCTTCTAAGTACAACAAAAAAGTAGTATAGAAGTGTCGGCGACAAGGCCCCGGCTATACCTCAAAACACAAAGTACAACATAAAGTGACATTAGGCCCGGAAGAGAGTAGGTCTCACCAAAACCCGCTGAAAAGGAAGCAACTGCTAACGAGGACCACAATTGCCCGTTGATGAGCCACCTGCATCCATTGAAGATACAGCGCCCCCGGAAAAAAGAACGTTAGTACATATGGAATAGTACTAGTATGTAAAGCTAAATATCCTATTTCAAAATAGAATGCCCATATAATAAAGCAAAACCTATAGAAACAACAAGTCACAATCAACAATATCCAAATGCCTAGTAAAAACATAACAATTTTCAAAATACGAAAATAGTATATATTTTTGGTTGGGAGATTATTAGCAATGATATACCACTGTTTTTTTAGCACGGAGTCCGATCACGCCTGATCGGCTAGTCCATCTCTCCACGAACAAAGTGGTTTAACATGTGATAAAAAATGTGTTACCAAGAGTAGTACCACCATGTGCGCAACATGGCGTCCGATCTCCACCCGATCGGCTAGGCCGCCTTCCCACATATGCCGTGTGGGTTGACTTTAAATCAAGGGCTATCAACAATCTCATCCCAATTAAGGGGAATAATTCCAGTCATATCAATATTTCAATCTCATCCAAAATAAGGGGAACAATAATAATTCACTCCTACAATGGCACGTGTAGTTTTGGGTGTGGGCCGTACGACCCACCCTTCCTCGGTTTGCTAAGGATACTCCCAAAAACATTTTTATTTTTGCACAAAAGGAACACAGAAGTACAAATACATTCACCTCATAACCATTCACCCTATATATATAGTTTTATTAATACTTTCAACCACATTAACATAATTCTCCATTCAAGGCATGATGGCCGTATTTCATATTTCGCACTTTCATTTCTTTACTTTCAAGGATCACTATTATCAACCTACACACATAGAGTATTCCGAAAATCATCACTTTAAGCTAATTAGTAATGAACGCTTTAAGCACAATAGATTTCATTCCAAAGTATCGAGCAAAGTGACTAGAAATTGAAGCACAAGTTAAAATCATAAACGAGCAATACACCATCTATTCTTGAATTACTTTTTCCCAAAAAAGGCAATACAGAATTTTAACACATTAGTATGTACAAACTTAAATCACATTGGGAATATTTATAAAGGAGAGCATGGTTATTTACGATTGAAACACGTATTATAACCAAGTACACTAGCTACAACAACCGCGGCCACATTTATATCTCACTCTTTCTTCTTCAACTTCCGACCTTAGTCATAGTTTATCAACAATAAGGACATTTGGAAATCTATATTTAGTATGTATATGAACAATAAGAGTCTTAGCACACTGAGGTTTCTTCCACACTTGGCATAATAACTTGGAATAAAAATATGATTGAAATCATAATATTCCAGCACATTGGTCACGTTTGTACACATTCTCGGAGGAGAGCACAACACGATAGGAGCATTCAGTACACATTAGTAGTACATAAGGAATAACTCAGAACATGGTAACTAGGAACTTTGGCCAACCACACTTGAAACTTACGGGGACATCATGGAATCTGACTCTAAAAGAGAAGTTTAGCCAACATGCCTCAAATTCGTCCCTTAGTAATATTACAATGATACACTACACTAAGCAAATTTAATCTACAACAACAACATCCAATGGAACCAATATTAGTAGCACTTTCCACAATTTAGGTCATCTAGGCACTTTATCAAACACCTAGTAGACATAAATCTCTACAACTCTCAACCATGGATTTGTTCATCCAAATACCACCATTTTTACAAATACTCCATCTCAGTATCATCCTTAAGTATTTTATAACTTCCAACATCACATGCATATCCGAACATCCACACCCAACCGATAAATTCCACCAAATAACTGTCCCTCAATCTCTACATTGGCTATGAACTTAAATTGGGAATATATGGCTTCCAATCATTATCCCATAAGTTCCAATACTTAATTCACACCCACATACGCATAATAAATCCATGCATGAAAGTTTAGGCGTGAAGAATTATCTTTTGGAAGAAATCATGCAAAAGCCTCCTTTGAGTTTTTGAAGTAATTTCTTGAAAATCTAGGTATTTTATATGTAGAATTCATCAGTACTAGTGTAGAAATGATGGGATTTCACACCAAGATAATGGGGATTGCTTACCTTGAAAAAGAGAGGAATTTGTGGTCTTGAGAGAGTAGAGAAGAGCTCCAAAATTCATCCAAGTGAAATGGGGGAAATGAACCCCCAACGTGCCAGTGCTAGCGCCAAATGCCTACACTTTAGGTCTTTAAAGTTGCTGTCAGGGCTGCGTGCCACAATACGCGCGTTGTACGGAACCTAGCACGCTCCCAGTTGTTCTCTTTCTTTCTATTTCTTGCTTCTCCACTCACCCTCATTGATACCTTGCTATGATATAAACCCTAATTGACTTCCAAACCTTCATATATGTATGAAACCATGTTTACATAATAACATCCTCGTCCATGGCTATCGCAGCACGCAAAACAAAATGTGGAGATCTCGAGATGCGCTATAAGCCCTTAAACTTCTCGAAAATATTGAGGGTCTTAAAACCACGTAGAACCAAAATCCGTTGGGAAAATACTTTTATATTGAGAGAGTTATACTTGAGTAAAGTCAAGGGGTGCATGACTTGGGAGATCGTATTCCACCTAACATTTCCAAATTTTCTCCGACAAAACCTTTTTCACTTTTTAACTTCACTAACATGCTTCAAATAACATCCCTCATAAATCTCCATGACCAAATTATATAGTTCCAATCCGTAGGCATCCTTTGGCACTCAAAACGTCATCTCCATTTACCATTGGTTCACTTTAAAGTCTTAAATCATTAGAAAACGTTTTTGGGCATTACATCCCCCCTCACTTAGGATCATTCTTCCTCGAATGAGGAAAAGAGTCCGCCCAGAACACCCAACATAATTCATCTCTTCTTTCACATATCACAAGCCCCAAAATTTGACTAACCCCAAAAATTTTCAGAACTTTCGGCAGAGTTTTCCCTGAATCTGGACCTAACCACCTGCTAGAGTTATACCAAAACTACCTTAACAACACATCCATATCTCAATAAAGTATCACAATATATATTAATAACACCGATCTCGACATTAAGGGTATTACATTATCAAAAGTAATATCTGGACATGAGCTGCATATATTTATATCATAATACATAGAATGTACCTTTCGAATCACAACTATTTTGGCTATACAAATAATTGAGAGTATTTTCTTAACACAACACTTTCGGCCTTCGAGGTAACCTCCTCGGCCCACAGACATGGCCATAGCACTTAACGGAGGAAATCTCAACTTCCAGACTTATCTAGAAAAGATGATGATTAGGTACCTTTCATAAGCCAATTACCCATTAACCTTACCTTCGATAGCTTCCACCAGAACGATAGACAAAGGACATCCAACTACCTTCTCAGACATAGACGCATAAAACATCGGGTGCATAGAGAAAAACGACGGGGAGACATTATACTCATAGTTTGGCCTATTTCCTTCAAGATTCCATAAGGCCTAAATGTAAACTACACCTATTTTACCTTCATTAACAATTCACATAATATCTTCATGGAGAAAGTCTAGATAATAACCCATTCACTCTCTTCAACTCTAAATCTTTATGTCAAACACCCAAATTAAATCCTTGGTGACCTTCAACCATTATTCTATGATGGGCTAGAATGAATATGACCATAGAGTTCGTACCCAATATGTTCGATCATGGAACGATGTTTCTTATTTGACATGTTTGAACCTACAACTCTCGATTGATTTACTACAAATAGGAATAACGAGGTTCGAGATTGGGCTGGAATTATTCAAGAATCCATCAATGTACTGAGAAGGGCATTTCAGGAGGTTATATCCTAAGAAACATGAATGTTACTACCAATAGCGCTTACATGGTTAATAATTTGAATGACATCATAGATACTACGTCCCAAGCCCACCAAGTTGAAAGAGAGGTTGAACATTTGTGAGATTATTAGTCTGGCAGCTTAACCCCTTCCCTATAGTTGATCCTATACGAGAGGACTAGAGATACTACAAACTTATCTTTCAAATCACTATGCGCATGATGTGATTTGCTCATGATATGTTCCAAATTTAGAAACATCTAATTTCAACCTTTCTCGAGTGAAACCATGTATATATGACATCTAAATATTGGGGTGAAATCGTTCATTAGTTAGAGAAGTCCCAATGGTTGGTGCGATGCTTTAGAGGGAAATGCAAAAGATAAACCCTCGTCCACCCAAGGATATGGAATGATAGGGAAAGTAAATTCTTTGCACATGACCATGGCATATTAAATAATTTCAGAAGTCGAGTGTTAAAGATAACGAAACCCAGGGAGGCACTATAGAGTAAACATGAAAGGTTTACGAATGTTCATAATGAGTTTGCCACGAGTCTTGTGACTTGAAAAGTACCCAGATGCTAATAAAGTGTGGGGAAAACATGACAAGCATACATGATGCTATGATAACCACAAAAGTGCATTCGGTCTTGACGGAGAGCCTATTAAGGATCCTTACGAGAAAGGAAGTGCTACAGAGACATATGGAAGGACGCGATCTCTCATGGTTATCCAACAAGTGTCAGGAAACTAGCACCATGAATTTGCTAAATAAGGAACACAGTTAGAACATGTTGTAGAGGTGTAAGTAGAGAATGAACACTTGTTATTAACTAAACACGTTTCTGCTATAACAACTCTTAAGCTGCAGCACCCGACCACGTCAAGAGCCGCTACAATACTAGGAACAAGGTGAGTTACTCATAGAGGTATGATCTAGGAGGAAATGAAAGTTATACAGAGATGGGCAAACAATAGATATTCCTACGATGAATTTGTAAGGATCCCAAGTTTCATAGGAACTTTATGCGGACCAGTGACCCTTTCGATTGACATGTACACATGTGATAGGTGTTGAGATATGCTCTTATGTTACAAGTCAGTGAAAAGGGTTTATGATAATATTCACAAGGAATAAAGTGACTGTTCAAACCATAGGATCCACAAACACCGGAGAGAAAAGGAGTGGCTCAAGAAGGATCGCAACACTAGGATGCTTTACATTAGATTTGATACCACATAGATAAGCTTTATGATGGTGCATGCATAAGCACAAGTGAACAGATGTTACCATTAAAATCAAAAGGTTCTACGAGAAATTTATCAGGTATAGTCCCTTATTGAGAATTTGGAGAAGCAAGTGGGAGATATTAACCTAGGGTTGTGACTCAACTCAAAGAAATCATTATAGAATTAATTCCTCAAGAGGTTCTAAGTAAGAGAACTGTGATAAAGAGGCTTCACGAATAATGCGTCTCGTTCAAAGAGTAGATACATGTAATGTTTTATGATTCAGTTTCTAGTTAAGACCATATTTATGTAGGCTCTCCAATATAGATGTACATATACAACAAGGAAAATTATGTGGTGTGCCCCTTATCCTTCCTCAAAGCACCCATGGCGGGAGTAACAATCCATGTACTGGTTTGTTGTGTGGGCCTTTAGAATTGCCCAATTCTACCATTCCTAACACGCTGATGATCATACTCACAACACGACACCAAATGTTTCTTCCCGCATATCGGTTAAGATGGGCTAGGTGTACCCAACCTAGGGCATTTGTTCTTCTTGTGCCCCCACATTCCACAACCATAACATATTTCAAGAGTCATCCAACATGTCCTCAAGTGACGTTTCTTACAAATCAAACAATCTGGCTCATTGGTACCAACAACCCTCTTTCGTTTCTTAGGTGCTCTCACTGCATAATTCAGTGGTGCGGTGGCATTTATAGGAACAAGGACACTCTCCTAAGCAATAAGTTATTCCAATTCCTCCACGGCTCGACACATTCTCCTAACGAACTCTTGGGAAATCTCCCCCAGATTCAATGGCGGGGTCACTCCCTCCCTGCTGCTTTGAACACTACAAGGAAAATGGTCCCTAAAGGTCTGGTTCTGGTCCTTAAATGTCATTAATGACCGTAAATATCTGGTCGCTGCCCGTCGCTATAGGCTCCGCCGCTAAAGCTTAATAAAGACGAGGTTACATTTCTGGTCCCTAAAATGTTTTGCGACCAGTTAAATTCTGGTCCTTAAAGTGCTTTTGGGGAAGAGATTTTGTCCCTAAACATCAATAAATTTGTGCGTAAAAACTTTTAGCGACTAATTTTACTGATCCATATATTTATACATGCTCTTTAATTGTCCTAATTTTAAAATATTATACAATTTTTAATACAGATAATGAAATGCATATAGAAAATTCTCCATAATTAATAGGCTACTTTCACATATATATAAACCATGATACATATGTCATAATATTGTTTACACAATCGCTTAGTGCAAAACACTAACATCCCTATAATACACTGTATTGACCAATAGTCCTAGCAAAATGATAGTCAATTCTCTTCATAACTGCATCTCTTCAAAGTCTTCAAACCCTGTAAAACTTACAGAATAATTTGTCTTTAGAAGAACTATAAAGCTCGACTACAAAAATTGGTTACACAATTTTACCGCTAATACAATTCTAACAATGGCTTAACCACTCACCACAATAAAGTTCATATTCATCAAGTGTAAGTATATGTACTTCAAAAATCAAACATCAACGTGCAAAGGGGCTGCAATAATACAACAATAATGATCAGGAATCACACACACACACACACACACACACACACACACACACACACACACACACACACACACACACACATATATATATATATAAGTGGCTTTTATATATAATTCTAGAGCAATAACTCATTTGAGTAATCAAAATCAATACGATAATCAAAACTAAACAGATTCTAATAGATTTTGATACGAGAAATTACCACATTCTATTTGCAGAGAATACTTAAGATGAATGATACACAACGTTATGTGAGCTTTTCTTTAGTTTGGAGAAAACTCAACAGAACATTCATTCTTTTAGTATTGTATGGGAGTATATTTTATGTCTGCTTCATTCTTCCTATCCTTGGAAGCTTCTCTAAGCCACTTTGTTCATAAAACCAGAATTCTTCTCCTATGTCAAATCAACAACATAAAAGATAAAATAGCATAACATAAGCAACTAAATGTACTTATAAAAATAACACCTTCATGAGATTGTTTAACAACATCACTTATGCTCTTAAGCGTTTCAAATAGACAATAGGAAGCAACATTTCAACCAAATATTTGTACCTCAATCCTAGCCCAAAGCTCATAAGCTGAATAATGATCCCATCATTGTAGTACCATCAAATGCCGCACTGAAAGAACTTAGTGATTTGTTAGCATCCATAATCTGAAGGTACATGACTTTTCGAATCCTATAAACAGGATGCAAGGCATATAAGAAAACATTATATTCAATAATGTTAGGTTGCTCACAAACGATTACAGAATTGGCCGGAGAAGTGTTAAGGCATATATATAATACTTAACGGAAACTCTCCATAAATGTATTCTCATAATCTTTTTGTAGTTGTTTAAGTGCTCCAAAATGCTGTAATAAAGAGTGATGTATCGACGTGCTACGTCTTATTAGCACCATATAATATAGTATCATCCATCAGATGACTAGTTGTATTGTACATAATATACATAGAGTGTTAACAAGGATTATTCTCTTACTATATTTTGTATTAACCAGACATAGAGTAAACTTTCGATCTAAGTCATCATTAGAGCTTAGAATCATTACCTAATCAATGTTAGAAGAGAAAACTCAGATAGGAAAGAACCTAAGTGTTGTTGTTTATACATGTCCAAAAATTCAAGAAAAGATTCTAATTAAGAGCCTTTATCAAAAATCATTTATACCTTATCATTCATGACAACCTTTCTTATTCTGGTTTCAGTACCAAGTTTCATAGCATCACCCAACCCACCACTCTAAAGGAGGGGTCCTAACTTTTTACAACCTTACTCATTTATTTGTCTATCACAAATATAAAGCTTTCTTCTTTGGTTTCTTAAATAGATAAATGTGAATCATAAAAGCATTTGGGTATCACTTCACAAATCTAATACCATATCATCCACTGCCTCTGTTTTCTTAAGATTCTTAGAGGCTTAGCAACTACATTTAATGGTATACGCTATTCATTTTCCTAATGCTACATAAATAGCCTCTTTCTCATTTGGCAGTTGAGAAATCGAGTTCATTTGAAGCGTACAAAAAAATAAAGCTATGTGAATATTATGTTTACTTCAAATGTACAAGAAAAAATATCTTTCAACATACAATTGAAGTTCTTAACAAGAGTAGTATGACAAGACTTAATTTGAACTAGATTCTTTCATCCTTTTAAGGTTTGTTTCTCTACACCCAGAGTGAAAACACCAACATTTAACATGAAATCTAGCTTTAGATAATGCTCCAAGGAATATATTCAATTATCCCCCAAAAAATTTAAAAAATAAAAATGCTTCAAGAAAAGAAGTAATCTAGCCGAACAAAATTGACAAATCTATGTATACCAAACGAAAAATAAACTATAATTCTGAATACAAGATATAAAAAGTACTAAAAGCAAATGCACTAACCAATAAGAAAAGCTCTGCACCCATAAGAAGCCGTGAACAAAATAGTCAACTAACGACAGAAATCAGTGGTGGGTAAACTAAATCATCCCTTTGATTGAGGAAATCAGCAAGAAAATGGCACTGGAAAACCAGAAATAGAAAGAAATCGCCACTTTGATAGCAAATGGCGGTGGCCTAAGGTTTTGAAGAGGGTGACAAAAAAACCTGTGTTTTTATTTCTTTAATGTTCAGAATACTTTTATTTTTTTATTTTTTTATTTTTTTATAATTCGTTCAGAATATTGGCGCCATTATTCCCGCTCAACTTAGAGAATTAATGACCGACTTTTCATGGTTCATAAAGGACCAATAAAAAAACTCGTCCTTGTAAGTGAACTTTCAGGGACCAGATTCTTAGCTGGTCAATAAATGTTGGTCGCTAATACGATATTTTCTTGTAGCGGAACTCGTGGATTACTAATCTAGGAAAATGAGACTTCACGAGGAAATTAGCTCCCTATCTCCAGCATTATCGCACGATCTGTAGTATCTAACAAGGGTGACATTCCTAAATGTCCAAGTAGCGTCCTAATTATAGATGTGGTCAACAACACATCTATAAGAATGACTCTACTAGATACGGCTCCGAGACATCCTAGGACACTTTAAAACCTTAGGCTCTGATACCAAGTTTGTCACACCCCGACCTCGGGAAGCGTGACCGGCACGCAATCGAGATACCCTGGTAAAGAAATCCTGCTAGATGCCTAAAACACAACCTTGCCCATTAACAATATATGAATCAGTACAAGTGACAGTTATGAGAAGAGTCAAGTGTTCCACATTCCTTTTCCCTTACTAAAGGATATTCATTTATGATTTCAAATATATTACAAGTTTATAGATATGATAAAAAATATGTTTTCCCAAATACCAACACATACTAGGTTAATTTTCAAAAATCAAATACCACCCACAACCTATCTACGGAGTCTTTAAGTACAACTGAAGAGTAGTATTGAAGTGTCGGCGACAAAGCCCCGGCTATACCTCAAAACAAAAGTACAACGTTAAGTGACATCATGCCCGGAAGAGAGTAGGGCTCACCAAAACTTGCTGAAGAGGAAGCAACTGCTAACGAGGACCAAAGTTGCCCGGTGATGAACCACCCACATCCATTGAATATGGAGCGCTACCGACAAAAGGGACGTTAGTACATATGGAATAGTACTAGTATGTAATGCTAAATGTCCTCTTTAAAAATAGAATGCAAATATAAGAAAGGAAAAACGATAGAAACAACAAGTCACAATCAACAATATCCAAATGCCTAGTTAAAACATAACAATTTTTAAAATATGAATATAGTATATAGTTTTGGTTGGGAGATCATTAGCAATGATATACCACCGTTTTTTTAGAACGGAGTCCGATCATGCCTGATCGGCTAGTCCATCTCCCCACAAACAAAGTGGTTCTGTGATGCTAAAAAAAGTATTACCAAGAGTAGTACCACCATATGTGCAATATGGCGTCCGATCTCCACCCGATCGGCTAGGCCGCCTTCCCACATATGCCATGTGGGTTGACTTTAAATCCAGGTCTATCAATAATCTCATCCCAATTAAGAAAAATAATTACAACCACATCAATATTTCAATCTCATCCCAAATAAGGGGAATAATCACAATCCACTCCTACAATGGCACGTGTAGTTTCGGGTGTGGGCCTTACGACCCACCCTTCCTCGGTTTGCTAAGGATACTCCTAAAAATATTTTTATTTTTTCACAAAAGGAACACAGAAGTACAAATACATTCACCTCATAACCATTCACCCTATATATATAGTTTTAATAATACTTTCAACCACATTCACATGATTCTCTATTCAAGGCACGATGGCCGTAATTCATATTTCGCACTTTCATTTCTTTATTTTTAAAGATCACCATTATCAACCTACACACATAGAATATTCCGGAAATCATCACTTTAAGCTCATTAGTAATGAAGGCTTTAACCACAATAGATTTCATTCCAAAGTATCGAGCAAAGTGACTAGCAATTGAAGCACAAGTTAAAATCATAAACGAGCAATATACCATCTATTCTTGAAATTTGTTTTCCCAAAAAAGGCAATACAAATTTTCAAAATATTAGTATGTACGAACTTAAATCACATTGAAAATATTTATAAAAAGAAAACATGGTTATTTACGATTGAAACACGAATTAAAACCAAGTACACTAGCTACAACAACCATGGCCACATTTATATCCCACTTTTTCTTCTTCAACTTCCGAACTTAGTCATAGTTTATCAACAATAAGGACATTTGGAAAACAAGATTTAATATGTATATGAAACATAAGAGTCTTAGCACACCGAGTATTCTTCTACACTTGGCATAATAACTTGCAACAAAAATATGATTGAAATTATAATAATCCGGCATATTGGTCATATTTGCATACATTCCCAAAGGAGAGCACAATACAATAGGATCATTCTTTACACTTTTCTAGTATATATATTTCAACACAAGCTTATTCAGAATAATAAAATTTAAAAGGAATAACCCGGAACATGAGAACTAGGAACTTGGGCCAACCACACTTGAAACTTACAGGGAAATAATGGAATCTGATTCAAAAAGAGAAGTTTAGCCAACATACCTCAAATTTGCCCCTTAGTAGCAATTTCAATCCACAATAACAACATCCAATGGAACCAATATTAGTAGCAATTTCCACAATTTAGTCATATAGGCACTTTATCAAACACCAAGTAGGCATACATCTCTACAACTCTCAACCATGGATTTGTTCATCCAAATACCAAATGTTTTACAAATACTCCATCTCACTATCATTCTTAAGTATTTTATAACTTCCAACATCACATGCATATCCTACCATCCTCACCCAACCGGCAAATTCCACTAAATAACCACCCCTCAATCTCTACACTAGTTATAACTTAAATTGAGAACATATGGCTTCCAATCATTATCCTATAAGTTTCAATACTTAATTCATACCCACATACTCATAATATATCCATGTATGTAAGCTTAGGGGTGAATAATTACCTTTTGGAAGAAATCTTGCAAAAGCCTCCTTTGAGTTCTTGAAGAAATTTCTTGAAAATCTAGGTATTTTATGTGTAGATTTCATCGATACTAGTGTAGAAATGATGCGATTTAACACCAAGATAATAGGAATTGCTTACCTTGAATAAGAGAGGAGTTTTTGGTCTTGATAGAGTGGATAAGAGCTCCAAAATCCGTCCAAGTGGAATGGGGGAAATGAACCCCCAAGGTGAGTACTTAAAACGGTTCAGGTGGGGGTAGCGTGCTACTGCCATGCGCCAGTACCCCAAGATAGGGCTATGAGAGGCTATGGATAAGGCATAGGCAGAGGTAGAGGATACACTACAGCTAGGGGACCTATATGAGCAGCTATTATAGAGGCACCGATAGTTCGCTTTGAGGAGCAGATTCATGACTTCGTTGAGCAAGTCTGACCAACAAAAGTTCCCCAAGTTTCACTTGCTATGCCAATTATTTAGGATGCTTTGGTCCGTACGGTTGGTTTATTGGAGAGTATGGCTCAGTCCAGGGCATTCCCTACTGCAACAGTTACTTCTTAGGTACGGGCGGAGCGCGCACTCGAACTACTTATCCCCCAGAGCAGATGGTCAATGGTTATTAAAACCCCGGAGTCTTACCAGTTAGGGGAGTTCATCCTAATGTTGTCGCACATCCTAAGGATAGGGCTGCAATGTCAACTGATGAGCTTAAGATGATGGATCAGTTCACAAAGTTGCATCCTCGTCACTTTAGTGGTAAACCTTCAGAGGATGCCTAGGGGTTCTTGGATTATAATCACGAGATTATGCGCAATAAGGGACAAGTTGAGTCTAATGGAGTTAACTTCGTGGCCTTCAAGATTCAGGGTCCAGCCAAGAGGTTGTGGCATGTTTATAAGCTGGGAAACCCAATAGGATCACCTCCTCTTACTTTGTCTCAATTCTCCAAGGTCTTCTTGGAGAAGTTTGTGCCTCGCACCAGGAGAGAGGAGTTGAGGAGGCTGTTTGAGTACCTTCAACGAGGTTCGATATCAGTTACCGGGTATGAGATGTGGTTTACCGAGCTATCCTATCATGCTACTATTTTGGTTCAATGGAGGAGAGAGTAAGGAGATGCATTGATGGTCTTCACCACAGTATTCGCCTTTCAATGGCTAGAAAAGTAGAGATCAGGCTTCATTTCACCGTGCGGTAGAGATAGCACGTTGTATTGAGTGCATCATGATTCTAGAGAGATGATGAAGGGTAGGGACAAGAGGTCCCTGTAATTAGGTAGCGTCACTGGTGCTTTATATGAAGGCCGAAGTCGATTTAGGAAAGGCCATTCTAGCAGGCCAGCTTATACTACACCACCACCTAGGCGAGGAGCTTTTGTGTAATCTTCATTTAGTGAAAACACCTCGGCATGTTTCACACATGTGTGTTTATGACATTATGACTTGAGTGGTTGATTATTTGCTTTCCGAGAAGCTTTCGAGTTAATTTGGACCCTTCGATTCTTGACTTAGTAGTTTAAAATAGATATGTTGACCAAACTGACTTTTGTACAACCGACCCGGAGCTATGTTTTGATGGCTCCAATAGCTGCGTATCGTGATTTAATACTTGGGCGTATTTGTAATGACCCGACTGTTTAAGCCCAGATCCTCTATTTATTGCCTCCCCTGTGTTATTTTGTGGTTATATAATATGCTGAGGTGTTTGGTTTCAGGTGAGTTTCTGAGTGAAATGGGACATAGTCTTAAGTTGATATAGTGTACCGTAGTTTGACTTTTTTGTAGACAACTCCAGAACAGAGTTTTGACGGTTCCAGTAGCTGCATATGGTGATTTTGGACTTAAGAGCATGTCTGAATGTTAATTTGGAAGTCTGTAGGTCGTTTCGATGTGAATTGACAAAATTTAAAAAGTTAAAAGTTTGGAAGGTTGGAAAGTTTCACCGGTAGTTGACTTTATTGATATCGGGGTCAGAATTCGATTCCAAAAGTAGAAATCGGTCCGTCCTGTCAATTATGACTTGTGTATGAAATTTAAAGTCAATCAGAGTTGTTTTGGTATGAATCGGCATTAGTTTAGGAATTCAGGAGTTCATAAGTTTCTTAGGCTTGAATCGTTGCACGATTTATGGTTCTAGTGTTGCTTGATGTGATTTTACGCTTCGAGAGTGTTCGTATGATGTTTCATGACTTGTTAGTATGTTTGGTTGAGGTCTCGGGGGCCTCGGGTGTAATTCAGATTATGTACGACGCATTTCGGAACTTTGAAGATTGATGAATCTCCTGCTATTGTTTACCTTATATGCGATCGCGAGTGGTTAACGCTAACGCGAAGAGTAGTTTGGCACTGGGGGGGCAATTTGCTCGATGCGATCGCGAGAAGAGGTCTGCGATCACAGAAGGTTGGATTTTAGAGAATCGCGGACGCGTGAAGGAGGTCGCGTTCACGTAGAAGGAATGGCGAGGCTGGGGGCTGAGGCAGTTTGTGCTATGCGATCGCTTTGGCCTGGGATGCGGTCTCGAAGGAGAGGCAGCTGGTTCATCGCGTTCGCATTTGGTTTCACGCGATCAGAAATTGTAATTTGGAGCTGGACAAAATTTGTGTTGCGCGATCGCGAAGGAATTTCCGCGATTGTAATGTCTAAATCACTAGCCAACAGAACTTAAATTTCAAAACGAGGGTTCTATCTCATATTTCATAATTTAGACTTAGAGAGCTCGGTGTGAGGCGAATTGTCGGGAGAGTCTCAGAGAGATTATTGGGGCAAGAATTCCTAACTCGGTTTTCATTAAATTACACGAATCTATTGTCCTTTTTATCATCTTATTAGGGATTTGAGTTTGAAATTTGGGGAAAACTTTGTCAAACACCTTAGGCTAAAATTTGGGGGTTTGAAAGGCGATTTGAGGTCGGATTTGAGTAATTCTTGTATGGTTGGACTCTTTATCAAATCGGTGTTCGTAGTTTGTACTTTTGGTCAAGTTCCCTGATGCGAGCTCGAGTTTACTTTTTGAGTTGATTTTCGATTTCTTTGCAAAGATCGTAATTTTATTGTTCAAATTAATTTCCTATAGTTTATATTTATAGTATGAAGTTGTTTTGGCTAGATTTGAGCTGTTAGGAGTTAGATAATCGAGGGAAAGTCCTACTAGTGGATTGAGTTAGCATGATTTGAGGTAAGTGACTTGCCTAACCTTATGTAGGGTAATTACCTCTTAGAATTTGTGTTGGTTATGATAATTGTGATATGTGTAAGTTGTGTACGTAAGGTGACGAGTGTGTATACGGGCAAAATGTGAAAATTACCAGTTTTAGCTATGTAGTTTCCATTCATGCTGTAATTGAGTTACCTTAACATGTTATAGTCATCATTTCTAGTCTATTTTCACATGTGTGCTTGTCTTATTCTCTTACTTGCTAATTGCCCTACATGCCTAATTGAAGCTTTGTTTCCTTTATCCCGTATTCATTATTTGATCGTTGAACTCTTTACTTGAAGTTGTTAAATCGTGGAATATCTTGTTGTTGCAATTGGTATTGAGATATAAAGGCCGATATTAAGATTGAGGCAACGTGTTAAGTTTTGAATTACCATTCTATTGAGTTGTTCATTTCGGTTGTTATTTTTAAGACTCTTGTGTACATTGTGGTTGAGCTATGGGCTCTTTACTGTGAAAATATTGTTATTATTTGGTTTCCCTGGCAAGTTGTGATATTGGGAACTTGAGGTACGATTTGTGATACATTGTGATATTGATACACATGTGGTGGTTTAAGGTTTTGGGGTTAAAATGCATGCGGCGAGATAAGGTAGGCTTGATACGCGTGGCTAGTAGGGGAACTACTAGAAGTCATGCCGTGTGATAAGGTGGACTAAAACACAGGATGCTATTATGGGAAAATAAATTTCAAAACTAAATGTAAAAGCTCCCGCAGTGATATAAGGAATTATTGTGACTTATTCGTGTGATGTGAGACCAGGAGGCGGTACCTCAATAGTGACCCTTGTTGGCATTTCTCCATTTTTTGCACTTTTCTTTGGTCGTTGTTTCCTTAGCATATTATTAATTGTTCTCTTTGTGTTGAAATAATCACTTTAGTTCCATATAGCTAACCTTGATATGCTATTTGTTGTTTCAATTTCATTACTGTCATTATTACATTACCTTACACTTGTTGAGTCTTTTATTTATTCTAGTAGGGCCTTGACCTGACCTTGTCACTACACTACTGATGTTAGGCTTGGCACTTACTGGGTATCGTTATGGTGTACTCATGCTACGCTTTTTCATATCTTTTTGTACAGATCCAGGTACCTCATACCAGTCAGGGCGTCAGTGAGTGGAGTCCGTGCATGGAGACTTCAAGTTACACCTACCAGCGTCTGCAGGCCTCGGAGTCACCCTCTATCTATTTTTACATTTTCCTTCTTCTTCTAGTTACAGTTGTATAGGGTTGACTATGACACCAATGTAGATCTTGTGACTCGATATCACCAGGTTTTTGGGAAACTGTATATGTTGAGCAACGAAGTTTATTCTATATATAGGTTGAGCATTTGAGAGTTTAATTGCTATTTCAGTTAATTCTACATGTTTGTTAGGCTTACCTAGTCTTAGAGACTAGGTGTCATAACGACGTCCTATGTAGGGAAACTGGGGTCGTGACAAGTTGGTAGAAGAGCTCTAGGTTCATAGGTATTATGAGTCACAAGTTAGTTTAGTAGAGTTTCGCGGATCGGTACGGAGACGTCTGTACTTATCTTCGGGAGGCTTTTGTCTATCTGTTCTCTCAAAGTTAATCAGACACTCGTGCCCTCTACTAGAGCTACGAGAGGCCGGGGTCGTGGCAGAGGTCGAGGAAGGGCACGTGGTGAGCCAGAGCACTGGCCCGAGCTGCTACAAAGCAGCCACCAGTAGCTCAAGTTGGAGAGCAGGCACCTGACACGCTTGTTACTACCCCTGCACTTCAGGAGACTCTCGCCTAGTTTCTGAGAAGATTTGGCACTTTTGCTCAGGCGGGGTTGATTGCACTTGCTCCTGCCATATCTCAGGCCGGAGGAGGAGCACATACTCCCACTGCCCGCACCCCATAGTAGTGATTCTAGGTTGACCAGGTCCCAGAGGTCATACCAGTGTAGCCGGTCTCCCCAATTTAGCCCGAAGTTAGGGCAGCAACTTCTGAGGGGGAGCAACTCAGGCTTGAGAGGTACAAGAAGTACTACCCTAATACCTTCAGTGGGTTGGCTCGAGAGGATCCGCAAGGTTTGCATGAGGAGAGCCACAATATCCTTCGTACTATAGGTATTGTGGAGTCAAGTGGGGTTACTTTCACCACGTTCCAACTTAAGGGAGTGGCTTATAAGTGGTGGCGAGCGTATGAGATAGATAGCCCGACCTAGGTAGCTTCACTCACCTAGGATCAGTTTTCAGAGATGTTCACGAGGGAGTTTGTTCCCAGAGTCCTAGGAATGCCCGACGCACAGAATTTGAGTAGTTGCGTCAGGGTGCTATGACCCTATCGGAGTATGAAGTCCTGTTCACTGATTTGTTCAGGAATGCACCAGCCTTGGTTGCTACTGTCAGAGAGCGAGTTCATCGATATATCGAAGGGCTCAACACCGGTATCAGATTCAGCATGGCCTGAGAGTTGGAAATGGACATCCCATACCAGCAGGTAGTAGAGATCGCTAGGAAATTGTAGGGTATGTGGGCCCGAGAGAGAGAGAGAGATGAGAGGGAGGCCAAGAGGCCTCAAGATTCTATCTCATATAGTGGTGCTCGTACCTTAATCGCAGCCAGTCATGGTAGGGGTTGTGTGAGCCGCCCTGTTCATTCAACACTTCCAGCGTTATTCCAGCAACTCTCGGGTCTCAGGTTCCCCATTATGCACCACCACTGTCTAGTGCACCTCCTGCATGGGGTGCTTTCAGCGGTACGTCCAGCAGACCAGACCCGGGCCAGTCCCAAAAGCCACGTCCTCCGAGAGCTTGTTTTGAGCATGATGACACTCTTCATATGGTGAGGGATTACCGTAGACGCAGGAGGGGTGCACCTCCACAGACTACTCAGGCCCCACATATTCCATAGGGCCCTCAGGCTTCTCAGGCTATCGTTACCACACCAATTGTCACTCCACCTACACATCCAGCTAGAGGTGGAGGCCGGGAAGGTATAGGTCACCCTAGAGTGGGAGGCCATGCCAGATATTATGCTTTTCATGATCGGACGGAGGGGTTACATCTATCATAGGTATTGTTCTGGTTTGTCATAGAGATGCATCAGTCTTATTTGATCTAGGATCCACTTATTCTTATGTATCATCTTACTTTGCTCCATATTTGGGTATATCCCGTGATTCGTAGAGTTCTCCTATCTATGTTTCCACGCCTGTGGGAGATTCCATTGTTGTTGATCATGTGTCTCGGTCGTGTTTAGTTGTTCTGGGTGGTTTTGAGATCAGGGCCGACCTATTGTTGCTCAGTATGATAGATTTTGATATTATCTTGGACATGGATTGGTTGTCACCCTATCATGCTATCCTTGATTATCACGCCAAAATGGTGAAATTGGCTATGCCAAGTTTGCCATGGTTGAAGTAGAGAGGTACTTTAGATTATGTTCCTAGCAGGGTGGTGTCTTTCGTTAAGGTATATCGTGAATGTTCGGAAAGGGATGTGATATGTATCTAGCATATGTGAGAGATGCCAGTGTTGTTACTCCTATCGTAGAGTCAGTTCCGATAGTGAGGAATTATCCAGATGTATTTCCAGTGGATCTTCTTGGCATGCCGCCCGACAAGGATATCGATTTGGGTATTGATTTTTTACCAGGCACTCAGCTCATTTCTATTCCACCATATCGGATGGCCTCAGCAGAGCTGAAGAGGTTAAAAGAATAGTTGCAAGAATTGCTTGATAAGAGTTTCATTCGGCCTAGTGTATCACCTTGGGGTGGTCCGATCTTGTTTGTAAAAAAGAAGGATGGTTCTATGCGCATGTGTATTGATTATTGCCAGTTGAACAAGGTTATGGTGAAGAACATGTATACATTGCCACACATTAATGACCTATTTGATCAGCTAGAGGGTGACATAGTGTTCTCAAAGATTGACTTGCATTCAGGCTATCATCAGTTGAAGATTCGGGAGCCGGATATCCCAAAGAATGCCATCAGGACACGACATTGTCACTACGAGTTCCTTGTGATGTTATTTGGGGTAACCAATGCCCCAGCAGTATTCATGCACTTGATGAACAGTGTATTCCATCCCTATCTTGACTCATTGTCATTGTGTTTATTAACAACATCTTGGTGTACTTCCGGAGCCGGGAGGACCATGAGCAGCACTTAAGGACCGTGTTTCAGACCTTGAGAGAAAAGAACTTGTGCATTATCGCTTGATTCGGTGGCATTTTTGGGTCATGTCATGCCGAATGAGGGGATTGAGGTAGACCCGAAGAATATTGAAGCAGTGTAGAGTTGGCCCAGACCGTCTTCAGCTGCTGAGATACAAAGTTTTTTTGGTTTGGCAGGGTATTACCGCCGATTCGTAGAGGGTTTCTCATCTATTGTTGCACCAATAACCAGATTGACCTAGAAGGGTACTCCGTTTAGGTGGACTGAGGAGTGTGAATAGTGCTTTCAAAAGCTCAAGACAACTTTGACTACAATTCTAGTGTTGGTGTAGCCTACGGGTTCGGGGTCTTATACTATGTATTGTGATGCGTCGCAGTGTTGATCCAAAATAGTAGGGTGGTTGCCTATGCTCAAGAAAGCTGAAGGTGCGTGATAAGAACTATCCTATCCACGAACATGAGGTAGGAGTTATTGTTCATGCCTTGAAGATTTAGCAACTATCTATACCGACCAACAGAGTCTGTATCATCTGTCCAAACAGAAGGATCTTAACTTGCAGTAGTGGAGATGGTTAGATTTGCTTAAGGACTATGAGATCACCATTGTATATCATTCCGAGAAGGCCAATATAGTGGCCGATGCCTTCAGTTGAAAGGCGGAGAGCTTGGGCAGTTTAGCATGTCTACCAGAAACGGAGAGCCCATTAGCATTGGATGTTCAGGCCTTGGCCAACAAGTTTGTTAGAATGGATGTTTCGGAGCCGAATTGAGCTTTGGATTGTCTAGGTTCTCGGTCTTCTCTATATGATCGTATTAGAGAGCGTCAGTTTGACGATCCCCATCTGCTTGTCTTCAAGGACACAGTTCAGCACGGCAATGCCAATGAGGTCACTATTGGTCATGATGGTGTCCTACCAATGCATGGTGCTATGTGTGCCCAATTAGATGGTTTACATTAGTTGATTCTCCAGAAGGCTCAAATTTCATGGTACTCCATTCATTCGGGTGACGCCAAGATGTATTAGGACTAGAGGCAGCACTATAGGTGGAGACGAGTGAAGAAGGACATAGTGGAGTATGTAGCTCGGTCCCTAAACTGTCAACAGGTGAAGTATGAGCATTAGCAGCCAGGTGGATTGCTTCAGAGGCTAGAGATTCAAGAGTGGAAATGGGAGCGGGTTACTATGGATTTTGTTGTTAGGCTCCAACGGACTCAGAGGAAGTTCGATTCAGTATGGGTAATTGTGGATATGTTGACCAAGTCGGCTCATTTCATTCCAGTGGTGACTACTTATTTTGAAGAGCAGCTGGCTCAGGTTTATATTCGCGAGACTATCAGACTTCATGGCGTACTGGTATCCATCATCTCTGATCGGGGTACACAATTTACATCGCGGTATTGGAGAGCCGTACAACGTGAGTTAGGCACGCGGGTTGAATTGAGTACACCATTTCACCCTCAAACGGACGGACAGTCTGAGCCCACTATTCAGATACTCGAGCATAGGCTTCATACGTGTGTAATGGAGTTTGGGAGTTCTTGGTACCAGTTATTGCCGCTCGCGGAGTTTGCCTAAAGCAACAGCTACCAGTCGAGCATTTGGATGTCTCTTTATGATGCCTTGTTTGTGAGGCGGTATCGGTCTCCGATGGGTTGGTTTGAGTCAGGCGAGGCTAGGCTAGGTTACTGGGTACAGACTTGGTTCAGGATGCTTTGGAAAAGGTTAAATTGATTCAAGATCAACTTTACATAGCCCAATCTAGACCGAAGAGTTATACGGATCAGAAGGTTTGCCACGTTGCATTCATGGTTGGGGAGGGGGTATTGCTCCGAGCTTCTCCCATGAAGGGTTTTAGAAGGTTCGGGAAGAATGGAAAGTAGTGGAGATCGCTAGGAGATTGTAGGGTATGTGGGTCCGAGAGAGATAAAGAGAGAGGAGAGGGAGGCCAAGAGGCCTCGAGATTCTATCACATATAGTGGTTCTCGTACCTCAATTGCAGCCCGTCATGGTAGGGGTTGTTCATTCATCACTTCCAGCTTCCAGCATTATTCCATCAAGTCTCGGGTCTCAGGTTCCCCATTATGCACCACCACTGTCTAGTGCGCCTCCTACATGGGGTGCTTTCAGCGGTAAGTCTAGCAGACCAGGCCCGAGCCATTCCCAGCAGCCATGTCCTCTGAGAGCTTGTTTTGAGTGTGGTGACACTCGTATTCCATAAGGCCCTCAGGCTTCTCAAGCTATGGTTACCACACCACTTGTCACTCTACCTACACATCCAGCTAGAGGTGGAGGCCGGGAAGGTATAGGTCACCCTAGAGTAGGAGGCCAGGCCAGATATTATGCTTTTCATGATAGGACAGAGGCAGTTGCATCTATCATAGGTATTGTTCCGGTTTGTCATAGAGATGCATCAGTCTTATTTGATCTAGGCTCCACTTATTCTTATGTATCATCTTACTTTGCTCCATATTTGGGTATATCCCGTAATTCTTAGAGTTCTCCTGTCTATGTTTCCACGCCTGTGGGAGATTCCATTGTTGTTGATCGTGTGTATTGGTCGTGTTTAGTTGTTCTGGGTGGATTTGAGACCAGAGCTGACCTATTGTTGCTCAGTATGGTAGACTTTGATGTTATCTTGGGTATGGATTAGTTTTCACCCTATCATGCTATCCTTGATTGTCACGCCAAAACAGTGAAATTGGTTATGCTAGGTTTGCCATGGTTGGAGTGGAGAGGTACTTTAGATTATATTCCTAGCAGGGTGGTGTCTTTGGTTAAGGTACATAGTGGATGGTTGGAAAGGGATGTGATATGTATCTAGAATATGTGAGAGATGCCAGTGTTGCTACTCCTATCATAGAGTCGGTTCCGATAGTGAGGAATTATCCAGATGGATTTCCAGTGGATCTTCATGGCATGCCGCCTGATAAAGATATCGATTTTGGTATTGAAATTTTACCGGGCACTCAGCTCATTTATATTCCACAATATCGGATGGCCCCAGTAGAGCCGAAGAGGTTAAAAGAATAGTTGTAAGAGTTGCTTGATAAGGGTTTCATTCGGCCTAGTGTATCACCTTGGGGTGGTCCGATCTTGTTTGTAAAAAAGAAGGATGGTTTTATGCGCATGTATTGATTATTGCTAGTTGAACAAGGTTACGGTCAAGAACATGTATACATTGCCACACATTGATGACCTATTTGATCAGCTAGAGGGTGCCAGAGTGTTCTCAAAGATTAACTTGCGTTCAGGGTATCATTAGTTGAAGATTTGGGAGCCGGATATCCCGAAGACTGCCTTCGGGACTCGGCATTGTCATTACGAGTTCTTTGTGATGTCATTTGGGATAACCAATGCCCCAGCAGTATTCATGCACTTGATGAACAGTGTATTCCGGCCCTATCTTGACTCATTGTCATTGTATTTATTAACGGCATCTTGGTGTATTTTCGGAGCCGGGAGGATTATGAGCAGCACTTGAGGACTGTATTTCAGACCTTGAGAGAAAAGAACTTGTGAATTGTCGCTTCATTCGGTGGCAGTTTTTGGTCATGTCGTGCCGAATGAGGGGATTAAGGTAGACCCGAAGAATATTGAAGTAGTGTAGAGTTGGCCTAGACCGTCTTCAGCTGCTAGGATACAAAGTTTTCTTGGTTTGGCAGGGTACTACCACCGATTAGTAGAGGGTTTCTCATCTATTGTTGTACCAATGACCAGATTGACCTAGAAGGGTACTCCGTTTAGGTGGACCGAGGAGTGTGAATAGTGCTTTCAAAAGCTCAAGACAACTTTGACTACAGCTCCAGTGTTGGTGTTGCCAACGGGTTCGGGGTCTTATACTATGTATTGTGATGCGTCGCGTATTGGCCTCGGGGCAGTGTTGATGCAAGATGGTAGGGGTATTGCCTATTCTCAAGAAAGCTGAAGGTGTATGATAAGAACTATCCTGTCCACTAACATGAGGTACCAACTATTGTTCATGCCTTGAAGATTTAGCAGCTATCTATACCGACCAACGGAGTCTGCATCATCTGTTCAAACAGAAGGATCTTAACTTGCAGCAGTGGAGATGGTTGGATTTGCTTAAGGACTATGATATCACCATTCTATATCATTTCGAGAAGGCCAATGTGGTGGCCGATGCCTTGAGTTGAAAGGCGGAGAGCTTTGGCAGTTTAGCATATCTACCGGCAACGGAGAGCCCATTAGCATTGGATGTTTCAGAGCCGAATTGAGTTTTGGCTTGTCTAGTTTCTCGGTCTTCTCTATATGATCGTATTAGAGAGCGTCAGTTTGACGAACCCCTGTCTTCTTGTATTCAAGGACACAGTTCAGCACGGCAATGCCAAAGAAATCACTATTAGGGGTGACGGTGTGCTACTAATGCAGGATATGCTATGTGTGCCCAATGTAGATGGTTTGCATGAGTTGATTCTCCAGGAGGCTCAAAGTTCTTGGTACTCCATTCATTTGGGTGACGCCAAGATGTATTAGGACTAGAGGCAGCACTATAGGTGGAGGAGAGTGAAGAAGGACATAGTGGAGTATGTAGCTCGGTGCCTAAACTGTCAAAAGGTGAAGTATGAGCATTAGCGGCCAAGTGGATTGCTTCAGAGGCTAGAGATTCAAGAGTGCAAATGGGAGCGGGTTACTATGGATATTGTTGTTAGGCTCCAATAGACTTAGAGGAAGTTTGATGCAGTATGGGTGATTGTGGATATGTTGACCAAGTCGGCTCATTTTATTCCAGTGGTGACTACTTATTCTTAAGAGCAGCTGGCTCAGGTTTGTATTCGCGATATTGTCAAACTTCATGGTGTACTGGTATCCATCATCTCTGACCGGGGTACACAATTTACATCGCAGTGTTAGAGAGCCGTACAACGTGAGTTAGGCACGCGGGTTGAGTTGAGTACACCATTTCACCCTCAAACGGACGGACAGTCTGAGGGCTCTATTCAGATACTGGAGCATATGCTTCGTACGTGTGTAATGGAGTTTGGGGGGTTCTTGGGATCAATTCTTGCCGCTCGCGGAGTTTGCCTATAGCAATAACTACCAGTCGAGCATTTGGATGTCTCTGTATGTGGCCTTGTATGTGAGGCAGTATTGGTCTCCGATGGGTTGGTTTGAGTCAGGCGAGGCTAGGCTAGGCTATTGGGTACAGACTTGGTTCAGGATGTTTTGGAAAAGGCTAAATTGATCAAGATCAGCTTCACACAGCCCAATCTAGATAGAAGAGTTATACGGATCAGAAGGTTTGCGACATTGCATTCATGGTTGGCGAACGGGTATTTCTCCGAGCTTCTCCCATGAAGGGTTTTATAAGGTTCGGGAAGAATGCCAAGTTGAGCCCTAGGTATATCAGACCTTTTGAGATTCTTGAGAGGATTGGAGAGGTGGCCTACAAGATTATGCTACCACCTAATCTTGTTGCAGTTCAAATAGTATTCCAAGTTTCAATGCTCCAAAAGTGTCACGGTGATCCGTCTCATGTGTTGGATTTTAGCATAGTCCAGTTGGATAAGGATTTGTCTTATGTTGAGAAGCCGGTGGCCATTTTGGTGAGGCAGGTTCGAAAGTTGAGATCGATGAGTATTGCATCAGTGAAGGTTCAGTGGAGGGGTCAGACAGTCTAGGAGGCGACTTGGGAGACCGAGCATGATATGTGTAGCTATTATCCTCATCTTTTCACCACTTCAGGTATGTCTCTATACTCGTCCGAGGATGAATGTTTTTTAAGAGGGGGAGGATGTAACGACCCGACCGGTCGTTTTGAGTGTTGCATCCCCGATCCCCTCTATATTGCCTCCCCTATGTCAAATTGTGGTTATGTAACTTGCCGGCGTGTTTGGATTCGGTTTCGGGTGAGTTTCCTAGTCAAATGGGACACGTAGTCCCTAAGTTGGATAGAGTTTACCGTAGTTTGATTTTTGTGTAGACGACTACAGAATGGAGTTTTGACGGCCCTAATAGCTCCGTATGGTGATTGTGGACTTAGGATCGTGTCCGTGTGTTGATTTGGAGGTTAGTAGTTCATTTCGACGTGAATTGGAGAAAGTTGGAAAGTTGAAGGTTTGGAAGGTTGGAAAGTATGACCAGGAGTTGACTTTATTGATATCGGGGTCGGAGTCCGATACAAGAAGTTGAAATAGGTCTGTCGTGTCAATTATGACTTATGTGCAAAAATTGTAAGTCAATTAGAGTTGTTTTCGTATGAATCGGCATTAGTTTTGAAATTCGAAAGTTCATAAGTTCCTTAGGCTTGAATCGCGTCGTGGTTCTAGTGTTGTTTGATTATATTTGACATGACGAGCGTGTTCATATGATGTTCAAGAACTTGTTAGTATGTTTGGTTGAGGTCCTGGTGGCATCGGGTGTAATTCGGATCATGTTCGACGCATTTCACAACCTTGAAGATTGCTGAATCTGCTGCTACTGATCGCGAGTGGAATAACGCGAATGTGAAGAGTAGTTTGGCTCTGGAGGGAAATTTTCTCTGTGTGATCGGGAGAAGAGGTCTGTGATCACGGAAGGCTGGCTTTCAGTGAATCGAGGACGTGTGAAGGAGGTTGCGTTCGCGTAGAAGGAATGGCGAGGCTGGGACCTGAGGCAGTTTGTGCTACGCCATCGCGTGGCCTGGGATGCGGTCGCGAAGGAGAGGCAAGGTGGTTCATCGCATTCGCGTTTGGTTTCACGGCATCGCGAAGTGTAATTTGGAGCTAGGCAGAATTTGAGTTACGCGATCGCGAAGTAATTTCCGCGATCGCGATGTGTAAATCGCTGGGTAGCAGAACTTAAATTACACGAATCATTGGGGTAAGAATTCCTAACTCGGTTTTTGTTAAATTACACGAATTTATTGTAGTTTTTACCATCTAATTAGGGATTTGAGTTAGAATTTTTGGGAAACATTTGTGAAACTCCTTACGCTAAAATTTAGGGATTTCAAATTTGAGGTGGGATTTGAGTAATTCTTGTATGGGTGGACGTGTTATCAAATGAGTGTTCGCATTTTATAATTTTCGTCGGGTTCCAAGATGCGGGCTTGGGTTGACCTTTTTAGTTGACTTTTTATTTCTTTGCAAAGATCGTAATTTAATTGTTCGAATTAGTTTCCTTTAGTTTATATTTATAGTATGAAGTCATTTTGTCTAGATTCGAGACATTCAGAGTTGGGTAATCGAGGGAAATGCCTACTAGTGGATTGAGTTACCGTGAGTTTATGTAAGGAACTTGCCTAAACTTATGTGGAGGAATTACCCCTTAGGATTTGTGTTGGTTGTGATAATTGTTATATGTGAAAGCTGTGTACGCAAGGTGACGAGTGTGTACACGGGCTAAATATGAAAATTACCGGTTTTAGCTATGTAGTTTCCTTTCATGCCGTAATTGAGTTACCTTAACATGTTAAAGTCATCATTTCTAGTCTATTTTCACATGTCTACTTGTCTTATTATCTTACTTGCTAATTGCCCTACATGTATAATTGAAGTTTTGTTTCCTTTATCCCGTCTTCATTATTTGATCGTTGAACTCTTTACTTGAAGTTGTTAAATCGTGGAATATCTTGTTGTTGCAATTTGTATTAAGATATAAAGGTCGTGATTCACATTGAGGCAAAATGTTAAGTTGTGAATACCATTCTGTTGAGTTGTTCATTCCAGTTATTATTATTGAGACTCTTGTGTACATTGTGGTTTAGCCATGGGCTCTTTACTGTGAAAACATTGTTATTGTTTGGTTTCTCTAGCAAGTTATGATATTGGGAACTTGAGGAGCGATTTTCATGATACGTTGTGATTGATACGCTTGCGGTGATATAAGGTTTTGAGGTTGAAATGCATGCGGTGAGATTAAGGTGGTCTTGATACGCGTGGCTAGTAGGGGAACTACTAGAAGTCATGCAGTGTGATAAGGTGAGCTAAAACGCGGGATGCTATTTCGGGAAAACGAGTTTCAAAACTAAATGTAAAGTCTCCCGCGGTGATATAAAGAAAGATTGTGACTTATTCTTGTGATTTGAGACTACGAGGCGGTACCTCGGTAGTGACTCTAGTTTGCATTTCTCCATGTTTGCACTTGTCTTTGGTTGTTGTTTCCTTAGCATATTATTAATTGTTCTCTCCGTGCTGCACTAATTGCTTTAATTCCATGTATCTAACCTTGATATACTATTTGTTGTTTCAATTTCATTACTGTCAATATTACACTACCTTACACTTGTTCAACCTTTTATTTATTCCTGTAGTGCCTTGAACTGATCTCGTCACTACTCTACCGAGGTTAGGCTTAGCACTTACCAGGTACCGTTGTGGTGTACTCATGCTACGCTTCTACAAAGATTTTTGTACAGATCCATGTACCTCCTACCAGTCCGGGCATCAGTGAGTGGAGTCTGTTGTCATGCCCCGACCTCAGGGAGCGCGGCCGACACTCAACCGAGATACCCCAGTCAAGCAAGCATACTTGATTCCTTCTACCCAACCGTACCCATGAACAATTTTAGAATTTGTCGCAAGATATATACATCAGAAGAGTTAAGTGCTCCACATTCTTTTCCATTACTCATATAATATTCATTTGAAAATTTCAAAAATATTACAAGTTCTTAATTGTGAGGGAAAACATGTTTGTGAAATACCAACACTTCTAGTTCATTATCCAGTATCATACACCGGCCACAACATGTCTACGGAGCCTCTAACTACAACTGAGAGTAGTATGGAAGTGCCGGTGACAAGGCCCCGGCTATACCTCAAAACACAATATGCAAAACCAAATGTCATAAGGCCCCGACGTAGAAGATGCAGCGCCATTGGCAAAAGGGATAAAAGCTTCCCGCTGATGCACCACCTGTATCCATTGCTAACCAAATGTCGTTAGCAGTTACCAAATGTAACTGCTAACGAGGATGAATGCTTCCCGTTGATGCACCACCTGCATCCATTGAAGATGCAGCGCCCCCGGCAAAAGGGACGTTAGTAAATGTGGAATAGTACAAGTATGTAAAGATAAATGTCTTTTTTCTAAATAGAATACCAATATAAGAAGGGGGAAACCATGGAAGTAGCAAGTGACAATCAATGATATCCAAATGCCAAGTTAAACATAACAATTTTCAAAACACGGAAATAATATATTTCTTTAGTTGGGAGATCATTAGCACTGATATACCACCGAGGTTAGGCTTGGCACTTACTAGGTACGTAGTGGTATACTCATGCTACGCTTCGACACAGGTTTTTGTACAGATCCATATACCTCCTACCAGTCCGGGCGTCAGTGAGTGGAGTCGGTTGTCACGCCCCGACCTAGATGAGCGCTACCAGTGCACCAATGCAAATCCAACCGCAGCTGCGTTAAACCAGAACCTGCAGCAACCAACACTCTCACATAGAAGAATATATCGTTTGAAACATGTCTGAAACTCACCCGAACCCCTCGGGACCCCGTCAGAACCTACAAACAAGTTCCAAAACACAACACGGACCTATTCGAGACCTCAATTCACACATAAAAACATTTAAACAATGAATCACACCTCAAATCAAACTTGATGAACCTTTGAACTTTAAACTTCCAAAACTCGTACTGAATCATATCAAAACAACTTAGAATGACTTCAAAGTTTGCACACAAGTACCAAATGACTTAACGAATCTATTGCAATTCCTGGAACCACAATCCGAATCTGATATCATAATAGTCAACTCCTCGTCAAACTTATGAGCATTCCAAACCTTTAAATCGCCAACTTTCGCCAAATTGTTCAAAAACCTTCTAGAAATATCTAAATGCAATTCCGGGCATACGCCCAAGTTCAAAATCACCATCCGGACCTAACGGGACCATCAAAAATCCGATCAGAGGTCAAATACATGAAAGTCAAACTTGATCAACTCTTCCCACTTAAAGCTTGTAAAATGAGAATCGTTCTTCCAAATCAATTCCGAATCACCTGAAAACTAAAATCGACGATTCACACAAGTCATAATACATCATATGAAGCCACCCAGGACATCAAATAGCTAAACGGAATTCAAATTCTCAAAATGACCGTTCGGGTCATTATATTCTCCCCCACTTAAATATAACACAACTGAAGATCCTTACTTCAACATTAGTCAGTAACCGTAGAACCCAATTTCCAACATCCGGAATTAATTACAAGACTCGAATTTTGCATTTACACACTGTATAAATATGTACCAATTGTATCAAGCCATAACCATTACGAGAGATATAATCACATGATATACCACATAAATTGCAAACTCGCTGCAACAATTTCCGATCACAGTAGTTGCTCAAGAACAAACCTGATATCAAATAAACCTCATTTAAAACCTTCGCAAATTACCGATGACGAACGAAACACATAGAAATTCATAACCACTCACCATATCAACAAGTCATGGAGCTACCTCTCGTACAACAAGAACCATATCCAAATTCTAAGCCCATCAGCAACATTATCTTTCCAAATATACCGCAATCAATTCTGATAGTACTCGTTCCACGTCTAGTGACTCATCCTATCAAATATAGTTAGTCTACTGACATGCCACACCAACACCACCTCAAGCCACATACCGTGCAATCCGTGCACTAAACGAGAAACAACTTAAATTCTCTCAACAATGGAAAGAGAATCAAATGAGAGAATCACCACCCAAGTTCAACAGATTCCACCACAAGCACAACACTACGAACCCAATCACACATATTAGAACTAAAACACATGAACCTCACACAAATTATCATATCTTAACACAACTCTATCACAACACGTGACCCCATCCAAACACCGGTCCACGTGAAATACCTCGAGCCAAAATGCTCAAATCCATAACCCTTCACAAAACAACAACAAACACACGGAGGGAATGACCATAAGCACAGAGAAATGGCTAGCACAATATACCACCAACAGGAAAGACCATAACTATGGTGCAATCAACAATTCGACATCCCAAGTACCATCTCGCTTGAATTAAGCCATGAGGCCCAAACAGAACCGCATCATGTGTGCATGTAGCTGTAAGGCCCCATAAAATGTTGTAAGGTAATTTATGTTTTCATGGTGTCGAACTAAGTTCACGTGTTTGTGGCCCCATACAACTTTGCAAGGTAATTTAAGTATTCATATAGCTCGGACTTTTTTGGTTGAACAATGCACTGGGAGTAAAGGAAAGTTTTCGGCAGAAGAGGGCATTTCTGTGGCCCACTATGCGGTCGCAGCATCACTCTGTGGACCGCATAATGGCCGTAGAGTAAAGCAGATGCGGGGCAAGATTTGTAGGAAGTCTGCGGTACATTATGCGACTGCAGACCAGTTCTGCGGTGCATTATGCGACCGCAGAATTGGTCTGCAGCCCGCATAACCACTATAGACCCAGGCAGGCGACAACAGTTTTGGGCATAATTTATGCGGCCGATATACAGACCGCATATCCTGTTTCAGAGCTTCATTTTTGGGTTTTTATAAACCGACCCTACTTCGTTAAATACACATAATGGACCATTTCTGGAGCTAAAACCTGATGTTTTTAGAGTGAGAGAGTTCCCTAGAATGGGAAAGTGTTCCTCAACAATTTATTCATCAATTCTTTCTCAAATCTTGGAAACTTAACAAGGATAACTCACTAGGTCTTCATCCTAGAGGTAAGATTCTACCTCTTAACCCTTCATTTTGAAAGTTTACTAGAATTGGGTAACTACTAAGATGATTCTTGGGTAGGGGAGTTGGTTATTGTTCATGCATATGTTATCAAGGAGTGTAGGAAGATTATTGAGCTAATAATGGGAAAGCATCGATTGTGGGATGCTGAAATCCTCCATTAAAGGACCTTGAAACCTTAATGCAAACCTAGTGTTTGATAAAATGTTCAAATGAGTTAGAACCACGATCATCTTCCTAATTTAGGTTCAATTTGTTATATTCCTAAATACGGCCGATGTGCCAAGAATAATTTTTTAATTATGGCCAGTAGTGCCAATGAATTGAAATGATGTGAAAGAAGTATGAAATGGGATGCTGGATATGAAAAGGTTGATGTCTCGAATGAGACGGCCTAGCCGATCGGGTCGTGATCGGACACAATACCGCACACATGGTGGTGATTGTGCTAGAAATTATGATTGTGGTTAATGTCTCTAATGAGATGGCCTAGCCGATCGGGTCATGATCAGACTCCGTGCTAAAAGACCGGTGGTATTTGTATTGTGAATATTGGTATAGTGAATGGTGGCATATTGGTACTAAACACCTCCCAACTTATAATATGGAAATTTATTTGAATATTGTCTTGATCCTAATTCGAGGTTTGATGTTGTTTGAGGCTTCACTAATATTATGTTTGTACTTGCTTGCATTATTTATCATTCTATTAAGAGGGTGTTTTGTTATTCATACTAGTAGTATTCCATATGTACTAACGTTCCTTTTGTTGGGGGTGCTGCATCTTCAACGGATGCAGGTAGTTCCATAGCAGGAGACACTGATTAGTAATAGCGGTACACTCTCTTCCTAACAAACTTGGTGAGCCCCACTTCATTTCGGGGTCATGTATCTTTTGTTCCTTGTGTATTGTGTTTGAGGTATAGGCGGGGCCTTGTTGCCAGCATTATCATAATACTCTCTTGTATCTATTAGAGGCTCCGTAGACATAGTGTAGGTTGTATATTGGTGCTGGGGAAGTCAAACTAGTTATGTTGTGTTTGAATTACTTATTCCACTTCAGACTATGAAAAATATATATGAAATTTGAGACTTTAAAATAAAGTAACTAATGGTAAGAAAATGGTATTGTAGACATGATCACTTTATTGTTTGATTAACGAACATATGTATTTCCTTTATTCATGGATGAGTTAGGGTAGAGGGAAATCTAATAGGCTTGCTCGATCGCGTTCACTCGGTTGAGTGTCGGTCGTGCTCCCCGAGTTCGGGGCGTGAAAAACTTGGTATCCGAGCCTAAGGTTATAAATTATCCTAGCATGTCTCAGAGCTATTTCTAGTAGAGTCCTTCTAATCGGTGTGTTGTCGACCACATCTATAATTAGGATGCTACTTGGGCATTTAGGATTAATACCCTTATTTCATGTTCTCGATCGTGCAATAAAGCTTATTGTAAGATTGTTCCTCCTTTAACTCATGGTTTACTCTAACTTTCAGTATATGGCACCTAAGAAGAAGGTAAGAACTGGCCAAAGAGCCAATGTCACCCCAGGAGTGGCAGTCGATTCTATATTTAATGATGTGGGTGAGAACCCAAGGAGTGAGAATATTCCTCTAGTTACTACACTTCTTGATTCTACTACAACTGATCAGACCGCACCTGTCCCTACACCTGATATACCAGTTCCACCTCTATCTCCACCTTTCGATTTCGGTGTTTCTGATAGGGATCTTAGGGGAGCCATACAAATATTGGCTCATATAGTGGCTTCCCAGGTCCAGAGATCAAATATGGCACCCACTTCTTCTAGATCCAAGGTGAAGAGGTGTCTCAAGTTGGATCCTCCAGTATTTACGGGTACTAACCCAGATGAGGACCCCCAGGAATTCATTGATTAGATGCACAAAACTCTCCAAGTTATGTGTGCTACTGAGCCAGAGGCAGTGGAGTTAGCCTCCTACCGCGTGAAAGAGGTGGCATATGCTTGGTTTGAGCTATGGGAGGAGTCCCGTGAGGAGGGGAGACCTCCGGCGAGGTGAGGTAAGATTGCCGATGCCAGCATTGATCATTTCTTGCCCGCCGAGACTAAGGCAGCCCGTGCCGCTGAGTTTGAGATCCCGAGGCAAGGTAGCATGAGTGTGTGGGAGTACCATATGAGATTCGCGCACCTGTCCAAGTATGCTATTTACATGTTGCCCACTATAAAGGCTAGAGTGCGCCGGTTTGTGAAGGGACATAGTCCCTTGGTAATTAATGAGGCCGCTAAAACTGCCTTGAATTCCGATATGAACTATGGAAAGATAGTGCCATTCGCTCAAGCCACAGAGACCCGCAAATTGAGGAACAAAATGGAGCGAGAAGGTAGTAATAAGGCCCCGTCTGTGGGAAACTTTGGTGGTTCTTTTGGTGGCGACAGGTCAACATTCAGGCGAGCGTCATCAGGGCTATCTCATTCCTCTGCTCAGTCCTCGGTTAGTGCACCACCATCAGGGCCGAATCAGCAGTGGAGCCATTTTAGACCTAGTCAGGGTAACAAGAGCTCCTACCAGAATGGTCGGCATGGTGGTAGATCCCAGCAGTAGCGAAGGCCCCCATGCCCTAGGTGTGGAAAGATGCACTTAGGAATATTCTACATAGACTTACCCATATGTTACGGGTGCGGATTGAGGGGTCACATTCAGAGGGATTGTCGTTCATCCCGTCAGGGTGCGGACAGGGGCAGGTCACATCAGACCAGTTCTGTAGCTACTACATCCCTCAACACCTCCTCCAGCTCGAGGCAATCCAACACCCACAGGGCGTGGTGTAGCAAGGGGTGTAGCACAGAGTTCGGGAGGATCCGACTGTTTCTATGCTTTAAAGGGTCGCCATAATTTAGAGGCTTCTCCAGATGTTATCACAGGTATATTGACTGTCTAATATCATGATGTGTATGCTCTTATTTATCAAGGTTCTACTTTGTCATATGTCACCCCTTATGTAGCTATGGAATTTGTTATAGAACATGAACAACTTTATGAGTCATTCTTTGTATCTACTCCGGTTGGTGAGTCTATTTTGGTCACGCGGGTTTATAGGGATTGTGTTGTCACGTTGCATGGTCAAGTCACCATGGCTGATCTCACTGAATTAGGGATGGTCGATTTTGATCTAATAATGGGGATGGATTGGCTTTATTCATATTTTGCCAAGCTTGATTGTCGAACGAGGACCGTTAGGTTCAAATTTACAAATGAGCGAGTCATTGAGTAGAAGGGGGATGATGTGGTGCCAAAGGGTAGGTTTATTTCTTACCTTAAGGACACAATGATGATTAACAAGGGTTGTATCTACCATTTGGTCTGAGTAACGGACACCGACGCTGAGGTACCCACACTTGAGTCTGTGCCTGTTGTGAATAAAATTTTGGGAGTCTTTCCGAAAGTATTGATGTGATGTATTTGCATTGAAAATTTAGCGTCATAATTTATATGGGCTCCATGTGGATATATTCATGGACCATAAGATCTTTCAATATATTTTCAAATAGAAGGAATTGAAGCTGAGGCAAAGAAGATGGCTTGAGTTACTCAACGACTACGACATTGATAATATCATTCGGGGAAGGCTAATGTTGTGGCAAATGCTTTTAGCCGGAAATCTATGGGTAGTTTAGAATACTTGGAGGCATATCAAAGGCCATTGGCCAAGGAAGTTCACCGATTGGCTAGTTTTTGAGTTCGTCTTTCGGACTCTAGTGAAGGAAGAATGATTGTGCAAAATAGGGCTGAATCATCACTTGTTGTGGAAGTCAAGGAGAAGCAATACAGCGATCCATTGTAGGCACAATTGAAAGACGGGATTCATACACATAAAACCATGGCCTTTTATCTTGGCATGGGCGATGGTACAATAATGTACCAAGGGCATCTATGTGTTCCAAATATAGATGGTCTGCGGGAGAGAATCATGATCGAGGCTCACACTTCTAGGTATTCTGTGCATCCGGACTATACGAAAATGTATCATGATCTTAAGGAAGTCTATTGGTGGAATGATATGAAGAGAAATGTAGAAAATTTGCTGGCAAGATGTCCAAATTGTCAGCAAGTGAAGGCCGAACACCAAAGGCCCGATGGGTTGGCACAGAACATAGAAATTCCAATGTGAAAGTGGGAAATGATTAATATGGACTTTGTGACAGGACTGCCTTGCACGTCTCGTAATAGTAAGGTTTCATGAAACTCTAGTTTCCAATTTGGGTGATTGTAGATCAACTCATGAAGTTAGCCCACTTTTTGCCGATTAAGGCTACTGATAGAGCGGAACAGTATGCTCAGTTGTATATCAAAGAAATAGTCAGGTTGCATGGCACTCCAGTTTCCATCATTTCTGATCGGGGATCATAATTGACTGCTAATTGTTGGAAGAAATATCAGCAAGGTTTGGTTGCTCAGGTGAATCTCAGTACAACCTTTCACCTGCAGACAGACGGGCAGGTAGAGTGGACTATTCAGACGCTCAAGGATATGTTGGGCTCTTGTGTTCTAGACTTCAAAGGTAGCTGGAATGATCATTTGCCAGTCATAGCATTTGCCTGCAACAATAGTTATCATGCTAGTCTTCAGATGGCACCGTTCATGGCTTTATATGGTAGGAGATATAGATCTCCCATTGGGTGGTTTGAGATTGGGAAGCAGAGTTGATAGGGCCAGACCTCGTGCATCATGCTATGGAAAAAGTTAAAATCAATAAGGAGCAGTTAAAGACTGCTCAGAGTCGTCAGAAGTCCTATTTGGATGTTCGTCGTAGAGGTTTGGAGTTCAAGTAAAATGATTGGGTATTTTAGAAGGTTTCACGCATGAAGGGTGTAATGTTATTTGGTAAGAAAGGGAAATTGAGTCCGAGGTATGTAGGACCCTACAGAATCATTCAGAGGATCGGTGAGGTGGCGTACAAGCTTGAGCTACCACCTGAGATGTCATTAGTGCACCCGGTGTTTCACATGTCTATGTTGAAGAAAGTGGTTGGATACCTGACATTCATTGTTCCCGTTAGGACTATTGATGTTAATGAGAAATTGACTTATGAGGAGATTCCAGTTTCTATTATTGATCGGCAAGTCCGAAAGATGAGAAGTAAAGAAATTGCATCTATGAAAGTGCTATAGCAAAACCAACAGGTTGAACAGGCTACTTAGGAGGCCGAGGAAGAAATGAAGAAAAAGTATGCTTATTTGTTTGAATAGCCATGTATTTATTAAGTTGTGATCTATGAAAATTCTAAGAGTTACTTTCTATGAATTATGTATCATTTCTACAGTTGATGTTAAGGGTGTTCCTTTTATAGTAATATATTACTTATGAGGCCACGATTGGTGTTGTTCTTGTGTTATATTATATCTTCAGTTATGTATATGTTGTTAGGATTAGTTTCTGGGATTCTCTGACAGGTGGATAGGCCCAGTTACAGGGTGGTCTCTGGCAAAATATTTGGAAAATTAGAGAGTTAGTCAAATTTTGAAACTACTGGTGTGTGTGAATTAACAGTCGGGCCACATTGAATGCTAATGATAGATTTTGATCCTCATTCGAGGACGAATGATCCTATGTGGGGGAGAATGTAAGGCCCCATAAAACTATGCAAGGTAATTTATGTTTTTGTGGTGCCGATCTAGGATCACGTGTTTGAGGATTTTAGAGGGTATTTCCGCCCTGGACTTTTTGGGTTGAACATTGCACTGGGGGAGTAAAGGAAAATTTTCGCCTGAAGAGGGCATTTCATGGCCCAATATGCGGTCGCAACATTACTCTGCGTACCGCATAATGGCCGCAGAGTGAAGCAGATACCAGGCAAGATTTGAAGGAAGTTTGCAGTACATTATGTGACCGCAGACCAGTTCTGCGGTGCATTATATGACCGCATAACAAGTTTGCGGGCCACATAACCACCGCACACCCATGCAGGCAACAACAGTTTTGGGCACAAATTGTGCGGCAGATATGAGGACCGCATATCCATTCTGCGGTCGCATATGCGGCCGCATATCCTATTCCGGAACTTCATTTTTGGGTTTTTATAACCCGACCCGACTTCGTTAAATACACACAATGGACCATGCTTTGAGCTAAAACCTGATGTTTTTAGATTAAGAGAGTGCCCTAGAGTGGGAATGTGTTCCTCAATAATTTATTCATCAATTCTTGCTCAAATCATTGAAGATTAACAAGGAAAACTCACTAGGTCTTCAACCTAGAAGTAAGATTCTACACCCTAACCCTTCATTTTGAAAGTTAACTAGAATTGGGTAATTAGTAAGATGATTCTTGGGTATGGGAGTTGTTTATTTTGCATGCATGTGTTAACAAGGGGTGTGGGAAGATTGTTGAGATAAAAATGGTAAAGAATGGGTTGTGGGATGACGGAATCCTCCATAAAAGGTCCTTAAAACCTTAATGCACACCTATTGTTTGATAAAATGCTCAAATGAGCTAGAACCATGATCAACTTCCTAATTTTGGTTCAATTTATTATATTTCTAAAATAGATTAAAGTTGCTATGAATTCCGGAACATTTTAGAGTTTAAGGAAGCTCCATTGAGGTATGTTGGCTAAACTCCTCTCCTAGAATTGAATCACACGGTATTCATGTAATTTATGCAAGTTCCGAGTTGTTCTTGTTCATTATGAAAGTGGATATTCCGAATAAGTTTGTGTTGAAAGATATATGTTCAATATGTATCTCAAAATGCATTTATCATGTTATGTTATCATTCGAGAATATGTTCAATGTATGGGCTGTGCATTAATAATGTTGCTACTTCAAGTCAAGTTCAAACGAAGTCTATTATGCCGAATTTTGTAAATATCTCTATGTGCCTAAGACTCTTAATTGCTCACATGTGTATTAAAAACATTTATTTATAATGCCTTGTTGTTGTTGATGATGATGATGATGATGATGATATTTGAAAGTGAAAAAGGTGAGTAAGGAATACTAAATACGGTCGACGTGCCAAGAATAAATGCTTAATTATGGCTACTAGTGCCAATGAACTGAAATGATGTGAAAGAAGAATGAAATGAGATACTGGGTATGAAAAGGTTGATGTCTCGAATGAGATGGCCTGGCCGATCGGGTCGTGATCGGACACCATGCCGCACACATGGTGGTGATTGTGCTTGAAATTATGATTGTGGTTGATGTCTCTAATGAGATGGCCTAGCCGATCAGGTCATGATCGGACTCCGTGCTAAAAGAATAGTGGTATTTGTATTGTGAATATTGGAATCGTGAATGGTGGCATATTGGTACTAAAGACCTCCCAACTTAAAACATGGAAATTTATTTGAACATTGTCTTGATCCTAATTCGAGGTTTGATATTGTTTGAGGCTTCACTGATATTATGATTGTACTTGCTCGCATTATTTATCATTCTATTGAGAGGGTGTTTTGTCATTCATACTAGTACTATTCCATATGTACTATCATCTCTTTTGCCGGGGGCGCTGCATCTTCAACGGTTGCAGGTGGTTTCGTAAGAGATACTGATTAGTGATAGCGGTACACTCTCTTCTCAGTAGACTTGGTGAGCCCCACTTCATTTCGGGGTCATGTATCTTTTGTTCCTTGTGTATTGTGTTTGAGGTATAGCCAGGGCCTTGTTGTCGGCATTATCAAAATACTCTGCTGTATGTATTAGAGGCTCCGTAGACATGATGTGGGTTGTATATTGGTGTTGAGGAAGTCAAACTAGTTATGTTGTGTTTGAATTACTTATTCCACTTCGGACTATGAAAAATGTGTGTGAAATTTGAGACTTTAAAATGAAGTAACTAATGGTAAGAAATAGGTATTGTAGACATGATCACTTTTTTGTTTGATTAACGAAAATATGTATTCTCTTTATTTATGAATGAGTTTGGGTAGAAGGAAATCTAATAGGCTTGCTCGACTGGGTTCTCTCGATTGAGCGCCGGTCGCGCTTCCCGAGTTCGGGGTGTGACAATAGCAAACAGATCAAAACCCATCGTAGCATGGAATGGTAACACATAGAACATATCACAACACAAATAAGCTCAACTCTAACCGAATGACACACCCCGCAACACTAACAGTGATGAGTCAACAAATCCGGCCTGGTGTAGAATACAAATCCTTCTTGGGCCTACAAATGGGCCCCCAAACCAACTCCGGTTATCCCCAAATTGATAAACAACCCTCTAAATGACCACTATGATCTATCTATAGCACGCACTACCTTCTGGCTAACCTTGGCCACATCTTCACAATTCGCAACACAAAACAATTTACTCTTGAGTACTCACAACCTCCAATCCGTAGAAGACGTGAAGCAACATACATGATCCCAACACCATCACTTGAATTACTATCACATCTCTCATACACAATCATCCCACAAGAAATACTTCTATAATTCTCCCGACCCACATAGCAAAATACAAATATCGGTTGTCGATCAACAAGGAGAGTACCGCAATACCAATGAAGCATCCAAAGTCAGAACACAGCTCATCTAAAATGCGCACTCTTCTCAAGTAATACCAATTAGTAATAGCAATCATCAAAACTTATGAGGTCGTCCATACTGTCTAAAATTCATGACCTTTCATTCAAAACTGAACTGTAACCTAGCACATGCAAACCTCAACCCAACACGATGCACCACATCTATCATGCCATTATATGAAAATACGAGAACCATATTATCAACTCTAAGTCATAAGTAGGATACATACTCGATCAGTCGGAAACTTTCCCCTTGATCCCATATAGGAGAGTATCATAATAGATAACATACTCCTTATACTGGTAGAAAATATCCATCCCAAACCGTTATAAATATCATCAAGGACTCTATGAAACCCATATGCACATAACCAAGCAAACAGATTTGCATCCATCTAGCTCAACCAAGTCACGCAAGTTGCCAAACCCAAGAGTATTGCCACAAAACACCTCTAGAGGATCACTACATCATGAAAACCAAATGAACTGATTATACGCATTACCATGTTGATCCGATCTACCACCATGCTGTCTTATATAGCCGAGATCCTTCCGAATTGCCTTAAAGTTAACACTTTTACTTGCCAGTACACTACGATCCTTAACCCAAAGCTCACTACAAGAGATCCTAGCATGAAACCATATTTCGCTAAATCCCATACACTATTTTATTCCCTCATAAGCACCCAAGATACCGCATCTAAGATACCCACTCGGAAAAGACCTTACGTGATGAATTTAAAGTTGTTTTCCTTAACATTTGTGATACTGAAACGTAGAACCTCTAATGATACAGATATACCACATATTGCAACACCATCTAATGCAATCTCATATCTTAGCCTTTTTCAATTCTCGAAATTCCTCAAATGTCGCATGTGAATCTTGAATCCATTAGAACCTTCTCGGGAGACCTCCACTCTATCCAAATCTCAAATGCACCGCCAAAAAGAGCAGAATGACACGTGCTCCATTAGCACACAAATACCTTAAGAAGTAACCCACACCTCTAAGAAAACGAGTAAATCCCTACTCCATGCACACTACACCCATCACGAATAACAAACCCAAATCATCCTATGATTTCCATATATCTGTAAAGTGTAGTATATCCCGTATCTAGAAATCTCCTTACTCGAGTCATCCTCGATCTCAACCTCTACAAGTCATAACTAATTCACAAACATACCTCAGACGAAAACCAATACAACACATAACTATGCAATCTGATCATCGATAACAGGCTCCCCCACTTGGCTCAGAGCCATATAACAAACATCTGATAACTCACAATACATATACTTTATTACTGCCATAATCCCGCACTGAAATTCAACTGAATCCTTCATGAGCTCATGTAACACAAACCATAAAATACCTCACTTTATCTGCTAGGCTCGCACTCATCCTCGTGATAGGCAAGTCAACTTTCTCAACCGACCAAAACTCAAATTGAAACAAATATAACCCACCGATAAAAGGAAACTCTCCACAGAATCATTAAAAGAATCACGTGACCATAGAACATCCCATAGTACATACCCCACTTTCTTAGCTTAAACTGGCATCTCTCTATAGCCTTTCATAGCCACTGTTACACCCCATATTTTTGTACGTAAAAGTATGTCGCAAGTAAATTGATGTAAGCTAAGAAATGAGATCATCTTTCAAAGTACATAAAGTAAGTTAATCATGTTAACTTGGAGGTTACAAATACTTAAGATCATGAATAATATGTACCAAGAGGTCTGGAAAGCTTAGAAGCTAGACGATTTGTAGAAATTAAGTTTTGTCGAAAGTCCACAAGTTGAGAACGTTATAACATGTACTTTTAGAGTGATAGTAGGGTGCTCAAAATAATACGTAGGTTATGATATGACTTATTTTAGTCGTATGATAGTCTTGTGATATCTTTTGAAGTCAAGCGAGTTGTGGAACAAAAGTTGGCAAAGGTCATCACAAGTTACATTCATAAATGTGGTGAAGATTAGGTCAAATATAGAAGAGATTTTCTCCCAATGTACTTTAAATTACAGGATGATACACATATCAAATTGAAAATCTACATGCCTAGTTTCTAATGCATTAAACCGTTTATCGATACAACATCGGGGTAGAGATATATTCAAATTTTCGTGAGACTGCGCAAGCATCTCCCTTGGGACCCACAAAGTCGGTGGAAAAGTCCAGCTCCTATTTATGTCAATTTTAACTCGTTGTAACTCATGTTTCTTAGTTACAACAGTTCCTAAACCCTCATATATGCTCTCCAAGGGTTCCTCAATGATTCTAGAGTGAAAACCAACAATTAAAACATGAATCCAATGCTATAAATCCCATGGTGCTTGCTAGATTGTAGTTCTTCATCTTGTGGCTATTTTGGAGGATTCTTCAAAGTGAAGTAACCTCAGGTTTCGTGTTGTTCTTGTTGATTAGGGTACGAATCAGTCTCTCCTTCATATATATTGGAGTTTCAAAGCGAACTACATGTATTTGCACACCCATTTGAACACCAAAAGTTAATTCAAGAAGATAATACAATACCTATAGTGTTGTGGTGTCATTGAGGATAGTTGTGGGCTGAAGTTTTGTATTGTTTCTACTGTTTAAGGTGAGTATAATAGCTTAATACACGTGCTTGAAGTTGTTTATGTGTTTGTTGCATTATTAGAGCAAAATACTACAAGAGGAGACTTGAAATAGTTTGAGATATTATTGTTCTTAATGGACTATTTTGGAAAGGTTGTTTCATGAACTTTAAATTGTTCGAAACATTGGAAAATGACTTTATTACGATGTCGTTATAGTAAATATATTGTCTACATGTCAAACTTGTTGTTGGTACTGTGAATATGAAGAGAAAGGACAACATAACAATAGAAAGTTGTACTTATTGTAGTAGTTGGATTGTTGGGTTGTTTGAGGATGAATTAGGAGATGAATAGAAGGTTAGAAGTCCTCCCGTTGTGCTTAATATCATGCTGGATATATTGTTAAGTTAATGAATGAATTAAATTCGTTTTCAAGGGTTCAAAATGGATTCAATCTGAGCTTGTCGTTCGTCGTATTAAATAGTAGTTTCGTTGGTGATGTTTATGCACTTTTTGTCGTGTAGCTTGATTTGTGTTGTGGTGCTAAAAGTATATAGGTGCAGGTTGTATGGGTTCTTGTTGGTTTATGGACTTAGGAGACCAAGGAGATGCTGCCCGTTTTAATATAAAATAAGCTTGTCATTTGTTGTACGATAGTGGCATCTTTCATAGCTTAACGATAGCATTATTATCGTTGTTGTAGACTGAAGTGCGACGATACGATTTCAACATGGTTATTGGACATATTGTAATAATGTATATGAAGGATAAACCTTTCCTTCATTTTGGCATGATCCTGTAACTACATGTGTTTGATAACGAGACAGTAAGGCCCCATAAAATTGTGCAAAAGAAAAATAATGATTCATGGATCGGACTTTTTGGGTTGAACAATGTATCGGAAAGTAAAGGAAATGTTTTGGCAAAAAAATGTATTTATGCGGTCTATTATGCGATGACAGAATTACTCTGCGGGCCGCATATTGGCCGAAGAAGTAAGGCAGGAGAGGGACAGTTTCGATGCAATGCGACCGCAGAATAGGTCTGCGGGCCGCATAGTGACCGCAGACACAGACAAATGTTTTCCAATGTTGGACACCGATTATGCGACCGATATGCGGTCCACATATCGATTATGTGATCACAGACCTTTTTCCGGAGCTCCATTTTTGGGTTTTTAAAATCCGACCCTACTTCATTAAATACACTCCTTGGGCCATATTTGAGCTATAATCTGACATTTTAGAGTTAGAGAGAGTGCCCTTGAGTGAGAAGGTGTTCTTCAATAATTGTTCTTCAATTCTTGCTCAAGGTTTGGAAAACTAAGAAGGGAAACTCACTAGGTCTTCATCCTAGAGGTAAGATTCTACAACCTAACCCTCAATTTTGAATTTTGTCTAGAAATGGGTAATTAGTAAGATAATATTTAGGCATGAGAGTTGTTTATTTTGTATGCATGTGTTATCAAAGGGTGTAGGAAGATTGTTAAGCTAATAATGGTAAAGATTAGGTTGTGGGATGATGGAATCCTCCATAAATGGACCTTGAAACCTTAATGCACTGATAAAATGCTTAAATGAGCTAGAACCATTATCATCGTCCTAATTTTGGTTCAGCTTGTTATATTTCTAAAATAGATTGAAGTTGCTAAGAATTCTGGAATATTTAGAGTGTAAGGAAGCTCAAGTAAGGTATGTTGGCTAAACTCTTCTTTAAGAATTTGAATTCCCATTATCCTTTTAAGTTCCAAGATGTTGATAACAAATCGAGTATTCTGATAAGTTTTGTGATAAAGATATATGTTCAATTCGTGTTTCAAATTCTCTTATCATATTGCATTATAAATTGAGGATGTGTTCCAAACTATGGATTGTGTATTCACATGTTATAATTTCAAGTCATGATTTATATGAAAGTTATTATGCCAAGTTGTGTAGAGATTGGGATTATGATACACCTCTATCCGCATATATTGGGGGGTGAGGCGGCATGACCGCTTTGTGTAGGGATTATGGTATTGTGGGACTGCACCTCCACTCGCATACATTAGGGTGAGGCGGGACGACCACTTAGTGTATAGTTTTTGTATTGATGTGGCACCACCACCCACATATATATATTGGGGTGAGGCGTCATAGCCAGTTTGTATTGGTATTGGTAGCGTTGATGCATTTCCACCCGCATACATTGGGGTGAGGCGGCATAGCCACTCTGAGTAGCTTCTTGGTACTGTGGTTATATATCCACCCGCATACATTGGGGTGAGGCGGCGGGGCCTCTTGAGTATAGTTGTGGTATTGTACTTACACCTCCACCTGCATTCATCGGGTGAGGCGGCGGGGCCTCTTTGTGTAAAGATGGTTACAGAGGATCTCATCTTAAATCCTATAAATGTTATTGATAGCTATTAATAAGATTGCTCTGGTTTAAATGGCTATCTATATTATTCTATTGTCATTCTGATTCATCATATTTATATTGGATTTCTAAATTCTTAAATTGGTGTTTGGTTTTCATACTAGTACTATTCGATGGTACTAACGTCCCTTTTGCCGGGGCTACTGCATCTTTAAATAGATGTAGGTGGTTCCACAATAGGAGATATTGATCAGTGATAGCAGTGCACCTTCTTCCCAGGTGACTTGGTGAGCCCCACTTCATCCAGGGATCATGTATCTTTTGTTCTTTGTGTATTCTGTTTGAGGTATTACCGGGACCTTGTTGCCGGCATTATCATTGTACTCTTCTTTATCTATAGAGGCTCCGTAGACATAGTGTGGGTTGTATATTGGTGCTGGGAAGTCAAACTCGTTATGTTGTATTTGAATTACTATTCCCACTTCAGATTATGAAAAATGTGTGGAACTGAGACTTTAAAAATTAAGTAACTAATGGTAAGAAATTGGTATGGAAGACGTGATCACTTTATTGTTTGATTAACGAAAAGATATATATATTCTCTTTATTCATGAATGAGTTTGGATAGAAGGAAATCTAATAAGCTTGCTCGGCCGGGTTCACTCGGTTAAGCGTCGGTCGCGCTCCTCGGTTTTGGGGCGTGACAGAGATATTAAGAGAAGTTTGTATTCCTGAATTTATGTACATTATCCTAATCTCATAAGTTATCGTATTCTCCATTGTCGAAACTTTATATTCAGTTAAGTATTGTCTTTTTCCAGTCAAGAGAGGAGAGGGTCTATATATATATGTACATCATTGCAGTATGTTAACCACCATGGAGCTATAATCGGTGGCAGGCTCCTATTGGGTAGTATTACAACATTTTCACCACTATAGAACTATAATCTATGGACATGCCTCTATTGGGAAACCTCTGATCAGATGGTAAGTTATATACCGAGCCTCTTGTGACCGAGCGCCTATGAGCGAGAACTTACTACGGCAGAGCAGTTATACTACCAAGCCTTATAGGGTCGGAAAGCTATTTTACTTACTATACTGAGAGAGTTGAGTCAGTATCAGCAGGTAAGCATATCTTCAGATCATCTTTGACTCTCCGTTACTTTCAGTTATTATATTATCAGTTCAGTTTCAGCTTTCGTTTATTCTACTTATTAACGTACTCGGCACATTATTTTGTACTAATATCCCTTTTGTCGGGGACGCTGCATTTCATGCTAGCAGGTCCTCATAGACAGCTGGATAGACCTTCCCAATAGACTGAGTCAATCATCACCTTGGATGGTAAGCTCCACTTCCTCAGAGTTACCAGGTCTACAACTTGGAGTCCATTTTATATATACAGGTTTGATGGGTAGGTTAAGGTCCTGTCCCCGACCATGATACAATTCAATTATCTCTAGAGGCCTGTAGATGAGTCCTGCATATTTTATATATCAGTAGATGTTCATGGCGGACTCGTCAGCTTGCACAGTAATATATATGTGCTTTTGGGTATGTTTACCCCTCAGATGAGAGAGACGTTATTTTAATATGATTTAGCATATGGCCCCATCATCCTTGATTGGTATTGTTAGCTTGAATGTAGGCCTCGTTGGCCTAGGTTTAGGGATACCCCTTCCCATTTCACAGTTATAGAGTGGTACACTCGGGCCGAGTATGGCACAAGCTACCAGCCACACCTCACCAGGTTTGGAGTGTGATAGCCATGACCACTATGCAATCACTAAACCTTCCTGAGTATGAACTCGTCAACAAGACATGAGAATCTATTTCGTTCCACAAATGAACAAGCAAAATCTTCCCGTCATATCTATATAAATCCATATAAATCGTGCATCCATAGTCCTTTCACATCCCAAGCAAAATCTTCCCGTCATATCAAAACCATCTGAGCACATCGCGCAGTCAGATCATACACATTATATAGCTATCCATCAAATTACCAAGCCTTAAATTTCACTTTTGGGACACCACCGGTCATATGAGTCCATCAAGCGCATACTCATACAACTAAAACTACCTAGTCCCAAGTTGTGGTTAAAACCTGACCTCAAGTCCTCTAAACTATCCCAAAACCACCACACTGAGTGCATATCTCACACCTCATCCATGGAATCTCAAGTCATCGATGCACAACTATGATGACCCGACCGATTATTTTGTGTAATTACGCTACATTTTCCCTTTTGATGCTTCACATATGTGTGCTTATGATTTTATGACTTGCGGGGTTGGTTTGTTTCATTCCAAAAAGCTTTCGGGTCGATTTGGACGCTTTGATTCTTGACATAGAATCTTAAATTAGAAATGTTTACCAAACTATGACTTTTGTGAAAACAAACCTCGAACAGTGCTTTGATGGCTCCAATAGCTACGTATCCTGAATTTAGACTTGGACGTATGCCCGGAATTAATTTCAAAAGCCTGCAAGTTGATTTATGTTGTTTTGCTAAAATTTAGCAATTTGATGTTGAAAAGTTTGACTTTTACCTATCAAGTTCGGAATTTGATTTTGGGATATGGAATAGATCCACTATACTATTTAGAACTTGTCTGCAAAATTTGGTATCATTTGGAGTTGAATTTATAGGATTCAGACGTTTAGTTGCAGTTCTAGAGATTCTTGACATTTACTTTGAAACTTATGCGTTTTAGTGTTCGATTCATAGTTTTAGATATTATTTTGTATTTTTGTCACTCGAGCGAGTTCGTATGATACTTTTAGACTTGTGTGGACATTTGGTTTGGAGCACTAAAGGCTTGGTTGATTTTCACACATGTTTCGGAAGGTTTTGGAATGAAAATGAAAAATCTAGTGTCTGATGCCTCAGCTATCGCATTTGCGAACACCAGATTCGCAATTGCGAGCTTAATAGGGGGACTCAAGTATCGCAATTCTGATACCAGGCTCATTATTGTGAAGTAGCTTAGGATTTTGGGAAGCCCGCATTTGCGACTAAACTATTGCTTTTGGAATTGCAAACTAATGTCGCAGTTGCGATATCTGGAGCTGATCAAAATGGCTGAAGTCGGGATTTCATCTCATATTCTCTCATTTTAGAAATCTAGACTCGGTAGGAGGCAATTTATAGAGGATATTCTCATCTACAAATATTGGGTACGTAATTCTAATCTATTTCCAACTATATTCCATCAATATATTAGATTTAAACATCAAAATCATGTGAATCAAAGTGAATATTTATGAAACATTGTCAATTTTTTGAAAAATATGAATTTGAGTTTTCATAGTTGATTTGGACTCGGATTTTGAAACTAATAATATATATAGACTCGTGGGGTTATGGTTAGTCGGAATCTACCTTTGGCCTGGGTTTTGACCGGACAACCCGCGGGTTGACTTTTGATGACTTTTTGGGAAATGTATAAATATCATAGCTTTATCTATTGTAAATGATTTCCCTTGTATTGTTTGATGATATTAAATCAATTTTGATTAGATTTGAGCCGTGTGGAGGCGGATTTTAGGGGAAAAGATATTTTCGGGGTTTGAATTGGCCTAGTTGAGGTGAGTATTTTGCCTAACTTTGTGTGGGGGGAACTACCCCTTAGGATTTGGGATTGATTGTGTCATTTTTGCTATGTGAAAAGCGTGTACGCATGGTGACGAGTGGGTACATGATTTATAAGTGGTATTTGACAGGTTTAGGCTACTTAGACTCTTTCCATGCATTAATTGAATTGTCATATCATATTCTAAATTCTCATAGTCAATCTACTCTTACTTGTGTTAGTCTGTCCTCACATGTCTTAAATAACTTTTTTAATACTTGTTCACATCTTTCTTTATATTTTGCTCTTATGCTTTAGTTGAACTTGTTGCCTCTTTTATTATTACATGTTATCTCTTTTATTGTTGATTATCATCATTTGAACTCATTGCTACATGTTATCTGTTTCATTGTTTATTATCATTATTTGAAGTCATTGTTACATGTTATCTCTTTTATTGTTGGTTATCCTTATTTGAAGTCATCGGTATATATTATCTCGTCCATTGTGAGTTATTCTTATTTAGTATCGTGGTTACACATTATCTTTCTCATTGTTGAGTTATTGGTGTTGAAGTTGTGAAAGCCGTTATCACATTGAGGCGAAGTGTTAATTTATGAGACATCTTTCTTGTTGAGAAATTTACATTCATTGTTATTGTTGATATTCTTATACATATTGTGGTTGAGCCATGGGCTATTGTTGTTGAAATATTGATATTTCTGATTCTTGGCAAGTTGTGACATATGGGCACCTATCATGCGAGTTGTTATTGTGATATAATAATGATGCGCATGCGACAGTATAAGAATAGGGGTTAATGTGCATGCGGCGGCATAAAGTGGGACTTATGTGTTACATACCCTGTTTTCGGACGTGAGAGTACGTTGTAAGTCAATTCATGTAAGCTCAGAAATGAGATCATCTTTTAAATTACATAAATTAGGTTAATCATGTTACCTTTGAGATTACAAATCTTTAAGATCATGGATAAGAAGTACCAAGAGGGTTTAAAGGCTTAGAAGATAAACAAATTGAAGAAAATAAGTTTCGCGGAGAGTCGACAAGTTTGGAATATTGTAACATGTACTTTTGGGGTGATACTAGGGTTCTTACCATGATAAGAGGGTTATGTTATGATTTATGTTAGTGGTAGGATAGTCGTGTGTTAGGTTTTGAATTCAGGCGAGTTGAGGAACAAAAGTCGATGAAAGTCATCACAAGTTACGTTCATAAGTTTTATTGAACATTGGGTCAAATGTAAATGCGATTGTCTCCCAATATACTTAGAGTTACAGGATGTTCCACCCATCAAATTGAAGATCTACGAGTCTCTTTTCTAACACATTAAACCGTTTGTAAATACAACATAAGAGTACAGAGATATATGCATTTTTGCGAGACTGCGCAGACTGCTATATGACAAGTAGGTGTGTCACCTACTTGCTTAAATGAGAGGATTAAATATGCCCAAAGAGGGGCTATTTTTTGTCGTCCAAAGAGCTCAGTTAAGGCTTATCTCGTGCAATATAACATTCATTAGATAGGACAATAACAAGACATAACCCCTGCAAAAGCAAAAACAAATCTTCCCAAATATTGCACACAAACCCTAATTGATTTTCTCTCCTTTTCAAGTTCTAGTTGGAGAAACACCAAGAGTTTGAAGAACCAAGATAGGAGCTAAGTTGTTCAACAAATAAGGTAAGTTCACTGCTCTCTTTCATTCTTTTTTTTTTGTTAGAGATGTATGTACAATCATTCTATAATTGTAAGAACTCACGGGACGGTGATCGGAAGTCGTGAGCTCGAGTTATTCACTTTTAGCAGACTATTTTGTGAACTATTTCGTGTTGCTATTGGATTGCGTATTTTGCTACTGTTTTATGGAGTTTTGGAGGAGAAAGGTGTATAGAAACACCACATAATGATGAAATTGTGGCCTGGTCGTTCGTCGTTATATATTTTAGGTTGTTTGACACTACTTTGGTTGTCGTTTTATGTATGAAGTGATTAGGGTTTGTGGGTTGTTTTGTGGTATATTGTGATGGAGATAAGGTCGAAAATGTCATGCCCCGAACTTGGGGAACATGACCGGCGCTAAACCAAGTGAACCTGATCAAGCAAGCCTGTTAGACACTTTCTACCCAAACTCACTTATGAATACAAAACAAATACATATTTTCGTTTATTATATGATAAGGAGACCATGTATACAATACCAATTCATTACCATAAGTTACTTCATTTTAAAATCTCCAATTACACAGATTTGCATGGTCTAAACTGGAACAAGTAATTTCAACACAACATAACATGGTTTGACTTCCCCATCACCAATATACAACCCACACTTTATCTATGACGCCTCTAATAGATACAAAAGAGTACTATGATAATGCCAGCAATAAGGCCCCGACTATACCTCAAACACAATATACAAGGAACAAATGATACATGACCCCGAAATGAAGTGGGGCTCACCAAGTCAGCTGGGAAGAGGGTGTGCCGCTATCACTGATCAATGTCTCCTGCTGTGGAACCACCTGCATCCATTGAAGATGCATTGCCCCAGGAAAAATAGACGTTAGTACATATGGAATAGTACTAGTATGAATGACAAAACACTCTCTCAATAGAATGATAAATAGTACAAGGAATAACAATCATAATATCAATGGAAGCCACAAACAACATCAAACCTCAAATTAGGATCAAGACACTATTCAAATTAATTTCCATATCTTAAGTTGGGAGATCTTTAATACCAATATGCCACCATTCACGATATCAATATTCACAATACCAATACCACTGTACTTATAGCTCAGAGTCCGATCAGGACCCGATCAGCTAGGCCATCTCATTAGAGACATCAACCACAATTTCAATTTACAATTTCCAGCACAATCACCGCCATGTGTGCGGCATAGCATCCAATCACGACCCGATCGGCTAGCCCGTCTCATTCAAGACATCATCCTTTTTATTCCAATCATCTCATTTCATACTTCTTTCATATCTTTTCATTTCATTGGCACTAGTGGCCGCAAATATAAAACCATTCTTGGCACGTCAGCCGTATTTAGTATTTAATGCTCACCTTTTTCACTTTCAAACATCATCATCATCATCCATAACAAGGCATTTCAAATAAACATTTTTAGTACACATGTTAGCACTTAAGATTCTTTGGCACATAGAGATTTTTCACATGATTTGGCATCATAGCTTTCGTTTGGACTTGGGTTTAAGTCGAAACATTTTAATGCACAACTCATACTTAGAACACATTCACAAATGAAAACATAACATGATAAAAGAATTTGGTATATATATTGAACCACTTGGGAATTACATAAATTACATGAATACCGTGTAATTCAAGTCTAAGAGAAGAGTTTAGCGAACATACCTCGATTTGAGCTTTTCCTAAATTACTACAAATGTTCCGAAAATCCTAGCAATCCCAATCTCAACCTTCAAGCTCCGAAAATACAACAATGCTCCAATTGATTAAAATGTCCAAATATCACCCACAATTCCATTCCTACCATTAGATATCCCAACTACATCAAAATAAATACGAAAAGAATCATATATATCCATTTAGGCTTAACAATTCGGCAACAAGCCTTCAACCATCCCAAATTTATCCAATAGGCTCAACAATTAGCCTATTCAATTTAATTCTTATCATTTAATACTCATTTGGAGTCATTAATAATACTATGTTAATTACCCAACATCATCAAGTCACTATTCATTGCCTTCTCCAACAAAACTCAAGGTACATGAACATCCATTTCAAGAACTAGTATTATATCTCATCCAAATGGTGATTCCCAATTACATTCGTTCATCAATTAAGTTATCAAGTCTATTGGAATCATTAGAAACTCAAGACATATGTATTTATATCAATTCATAACTATTCATCTTCTTCTTTACCCAAAAATGGCATTCTCAAGACCCACCCTTAGGGTTCATACAATATCCCTTTATGACTTCAAATAAAACTCATAAACATGCTACCCATACTTCAATATGACATATATATGAAGCTCAAGTGAAGGTATTACCTCTTGGTGGAAGAATCTCACTTTTCCTCTTTTGGGTGTTCTTGAAGATTCAACCCATTTCCTATGGATTTGATCCATAATAATGTTAGTGTTATCACTAAATGATGTTATATAATCATCCTTGTGCCAAAACAACTTACCTTAAAGTGTATCCATGGTGGAAGAGCTCCTCCTTCTCTCTAGAAATACATTCCAAGATGAAGAACTGACACATTCTCTCTTTAAACCCATGTTTTCAGCTCCTTAAATGACCCTTGAAGTTGTGTTTCCTCATGCGTAGGCTACGCAGGGTGGAATTCCATTCCCCTTCAATTGGAAGTTAGTGTATTTGCCTACGCAATGTTGTGTAGGCTATGCTGCTATGATGCGTAGGCTATGCAAGACTCGTGTAGCTGTTCTGTCACTGTTTAGTAAAAAGGTCATAACTTCTTGTAGGAATTTCCAAAATGACAAATGATTTGAAGCATTAGAAACAGAAACATGTACCTTTCATTTGATAGGTCATAAACCATATAAAACTTCATATCTTGAGAGTTATGCTCGTTTAAATTCAGGTCTTGTGCGAACTCACTTAAAACTTTACCCCATCGTATTATTTCAAACATCACTTATCCTTGGGGCTCTTCTTAGACCATAAACCATTATTATTGCACATCATACATATATTATCATGATCAATTGATAGCATTCATATTATTAGTCTTGTTCATACCCAAATTAATATAATTAGCACCTGCCAATCTTTTTAATGGTCTTAAAACACTTCGAAATGTTTTAGGGTGTTACATGAAAATGATGCATACATGTTGTTATTGTTTTGTTCTTGTTGTTGTTGGTATATGGTATTGGAGGAGGTCCTAGTTACATGGGAGATTCTGCCCAAATTTACGTAAACGAGCAACCAGCTTAAGTTGCGGACTTAGCCTATACTCAGCAATGCTTTTGAATCTCCTTATGCTGTGGTAGATTGAGTTAAGTTGTTTGAAGACTTTCTTGGAAGGTATTAAGGGTAAACCTTTTCTTCATGTTGGCATGATCCCGTTACTACATGTTTTCGATAACACGACATAAAGAGAAGTTCCTATTCCTGAATTTATGTACATTATCCTAGTCTCATAGGTTACGATATTCTCCCTTATCGTGACATTCGATTAAGTTAAGTATCATCTTCTTCCAGTCAAGAGAGTAGATGGTCTATATATATATATATATATATATATATATATATATATATATATACACACAGTATGATAGTATTTTTACCACCACGGAGCTATAATCGATAGGCAGGCCCCTATTGGGCAACCTTTGATTATATGGTAAGTTATATGCCGAGCCTACTGTGGCCGAGCGCCCATTTGCGAGCCCATAATGGCCGAGATACAGAGCCTAGTATGGTCGAGCATCTATGAACAAGCCTAATATGCAGAGCAGTTACAGATACTGAGCCTTATAGGGCCAAACAAATATTTTACTCACTATATTGAGAGAGATAAGTCAGTATCAGCAGGTAAGAATATCTTCAGATTATCTTTGACTCCTAGTTACTTTCAATTATTATATTATCAACTCAGTTTCAGCTTTCAGTTATTCTATTGCCTTACATACTCTAATTATTATTTTGTACAGATGTCTCTTTTGCTGGAGACGCTGTATTTCATGCCTGCGGGTCCTAATAGACAACTGGATAGACCTTCCTAGTTGGCAGAGCCAAACATCAGTTTGGTGGGTAAGATCCACTTCCCTAGAGTTACCATGTCTAGATCTTGGAGTCCATTTGTTTTTATACAGGTTTGATGCGTAGGTCGAGGCCTTGTACCGACCATGATACAGTCATCTCTAGATGAGAGAGACATTATTTTCAGATGATTCACAATATGGCCTCATCGGCCTAAGTTGAGGGTTACCCCTCCAGAGTTCCTAGTTAAAGAGTGGTGCGCTCGGGCTGAGTAAGGTACCGAATGCCGGCCACGCCTCTTCAGGTTCAGGGCATGTCAAACTTCACGACCAAAATTGCAGGGTTGCGACGGGCACCCCGTGCCTTAGTGAACCGAGTACCAACGTAACGTATCTTTCATATCACACCATCATGGGTAAATGGGACAGAAGGCCCATCATGAGATAATCACAATAAAATAGAAGGGAATACTAGATATATGATGACCCAAGATGATATAGAAACTTATACACGTGACATACGGGCCTATAAAGCTGACATGTTTATTTGTACAGACAAAATATAGACCGACCAGGTCATACAAGTATCCATATACATGACATTTGTCTACAAGCTTCTAAGAGTACATAAACCTCATAAAGGGTAGGATAGAGCCCCGCCATACCAATCAATACATGTCGAAATCATAATGACCAAATAGGAAACTCCGGAGCTAGTGGAGTGCACCAATACCTTCCGCTGAGTTGATAGCCTATAAGGAGGACTATCAACCTATCTATCGGGACTTATTGGCATGAAACACAGTGTTCCCAGGCAAAAGGGATGTCAGTATAAATAAAGTACTGAGTATGTAAGGAATGAAAGCAGTATATAAAAGACATGAAAGAAACATGGAATAAAGAACTCAACCTGTAAGTCTGAATAGCTCTGTGAATCATGAAACATTTATAATGTCATGTATATGCGTATAAATGTCATATCATGCATAGGTATAAGCGTATATAATATCATCAAGCCTCTGAGGGCATCCCATCATCTCATCTCGGCCTCTGTGGGCCAAATCATCAACGTATACCAGCTGATCAGGTGGTGGTGCGTATATAACGCCATAATATTTTCCCATACCCATATACATATAANTATATATATATATATATATATATATATATATATATATACACACAGTATGATAGTATTTTTACCACCACGGAGCTATAATCGATAGGCAGGCCCCTATTGGGCAACCTTTGATTATATGGTAAGTTATATGCCGAGCCTACTGTGGCCGAGCGCCCATTTGCGAGCCCATAATGGCCGAGATACAGAGCCTAGTATGGTCGAGCATCTATGAACAAGCCTAATATGCAGAGCAGTTACAGATACTGAGCCTTATAGGGCCAAACAAATATTTTACTCACTATATTGAGAGAGATAAGTCAGTATCAGCAGGTAAGAATATCTTCAGATTATCTTTGACTCCTAGTTACTTTCAATTATTATATTATCAACTCAGTTTCAGCTTTCAGTTATTCTATTGCCTTACATACTCTAATTATTATTTTGTACAGATGTCTCTTTTGCTGGAGACGCTGTATTTCATGCCTGCGGGTCCTAATAGACAACTGGATAGACCTTCCTAGTTGGCAGAGCCAAACATCAGTTTGGTGGGTAAGATCCACTTCCCTAGAGTTACCATGTCTAGATCTTGGAGTCCATTTGTTTTTATACAGGTTTGATGCGTAGGTCGAGGCCTTGTACCGACCATGATACAGTCATCTCTAGATGAGAGAGACATTATTTTCAGATGATTCACAATATGGCCTCATCGGCCTAAGTTGAGGGTTACCCCTCCAGAGTTCCTAGTTAAAGAGTGGTGCGCTCGGGCTGAGTAAGGTACCGAATGCCGGCCACGCCTCTTCAGGTTCAGGGCATGTCAAACTTCACGACCAAAATTGCAGGGTTGCGACGGGCACCCCGTGCCTTAGTGAACCGAGTACCAACGTAACGTATCTTTCATATCACACCATCATGGGTAAATGGGACAGAAGGCCCATCATGAGATAATCACAATAAAATAGAAGGGAATACTAGATATATGATGACCCAAGATGATATAGAAACTTATACACGTGACATACGGGCCTATAAAGCTGACATGTTTATTTGTACAGACAAAATATAGACCGACCAGGTCATACAAGTATCCATATACATGACATTTGTCTACAAGCTTCTAAGAGTACATAAACCTCATAAAGGGTAGGATAGAGCCCCGCCATACCAATCAATACATGTCGAAATCATAATGACCAAATAGGAAACTCCGGAGCTAGTGGAGTGCACCAATACCTTCCGCTGAGTTGATAGCCTATAAGGAGGACTATCAACCTATCTATCGGGACTTATTGGCATGAAACACAGTGTTCCCAGGCAAAAGGGATGTCAGTATAAATAAAGTACTGAGTATGTAAGGAATGAAAGCAGTATATAAAAGACATGAAAGAAACATGGAATAAAGAACTCAACCTGTAAGTCTGAATAGCTCTGTGAATCATGAAACATTTATAATGTCATGTATATGCGTATAAATGTCATATCATGCATAGGTATAAGCGTATATAATATCATCAAGCCTCTGAGGGCATCCCATCATCTCATCTCGGCCTCTGTGGGCCAAATCATCAACGTATACCAGCTGATCAGGTGGTGGTGCGTATATAACGCCATAATATTTTCCCATACCCATATACATATAATGTACGCATATGTAAAGCCATCTGGCCATGGGTCAATATACATATGTAAATTAATGCAATGCATAATGAAGTAAGTCAATAAGATCTCTCTGAGTGTCATAAGATCAATATGCCTTCGGTTAATATCATGAAATAAGGAGATTCAAATTCGGTGCCGAGTAAAGGCTAAGTCCGCAACTAAAACTAGTAGCTCGTTTATGTAAATTTGGGCAGCATCTCCCCTGTAACAAAGTCCTCCTCCAATAGCATATACCAACAACAAGAACCAGAGAAATACAATAAGAACAACATCAACAATAGGGTACAAAATATTTCATTAACAAGTCATCAACACATCACGATGAGCGGCAAGCTCGGAGTTAATCCCTTTAGCACCCTTAAACACCATTATCTTTCATTCTTAAACTTAGTGATATGTCAAGTATAATAACCAATAATTTTTAAAGGATTTCCAATCACTTATAGTTCATGGAAATAGCCTTTCCAAAACAGTCCATTAAAACAATAACATCTCAAACTATTTCAAGTCTCATCTTGTAGTAGTTTGCTCAAATAACGCAACCAACACACAAACACGAAATTTCAGCCAAGCATAGCCCACAACTATCCTAAATGACACCACAACACTATAGGTATTGTATTCTCTTCTTGAATCAACTTTTGGAAGTTAGATCACTCCGTAATTCCAAGTATAGTTGGAGAAACGCTCAGCTACATTTGACCTAATTTTCAGCACATTTATGAATGTAACTTGTGATAACATTTGCCAACTTTTGTCACTAGTCTTGGCACGTCGGCCATATTTAGTATTTCATGCTCACCTTTTTCACTTTCAAACATCATCATCATCATCCACAACAAGGCATTTCAAATAAACATTTTTAGTATACATGTGAGCACTTAAGAGTCTTAGGCATATAGATATATTTTAGAAGATTTGGCATAATATCCTTCGTTTGGACTTGGCTTGAAGTCGAAACATTTTTAATGCACAACTCATACTTTGAACACATTCTCAAATAATAACATAACATGATAAAAGAATTTGGTATACATATTGAACATATATCTTTCAACACAACTCATTCAAAATAGCCAATTTTTTTTATAGTGAACCACTTGGGACTTACATAAATTACATGAATATCGTGGGATTCAATTCTAAGAGAGGAGTTTAGCCAACATACCTCGATTTGGGCTTTCCTCAAATTACTACAATGTTCCGAAAATCTAGCAATCCCAATCTCAACCTTCAAGCTCCGAAAATACTACAATGCTCCAATTGATTAAAATGTCCAAATATCACCCACAATTCAATACCTACCCTTAGATATCCCAACTACATCAAAATAAATACGAAAAGATTCATAAATATCCATTTAGGCTTAACAATTTGGCAACAAGCCTTTAACCATCCCAAATTATCCAATAGGCTCATCCATTAGCCTATTCAATTTAATTCTTATCATTTAATACTCATTTGGAGTCATTAATAATACTATGTTAATTACCCAACATCATCAAGTCACTATTCATTGCCTTCTCCAACAAAACTCTAGGTTCAAGAACATCCATTTCAAAAACTAGTGTTGTATCTTATCCAAATGGTGATTCCCAATTATATTCGTTCATCAATTAAGTTATCAAGTCTATTGGAATCATTAAAAACTCAAGACATACGTATTTATATCAATTCATCACTATTCATCTTCTTCTTTACCCAAAAATGGCATTCTCAAGACCCACCCTTAGGGTTCATACAATATCCCTTTATAACTTCAAATAAAACTCATAAACATGCTAACCATACTCCAATATGACATATATATGAATCTCAAGTGAAGGTATTACCTCTTGGTGGAAGAATCTCACTTTTCCTCTTTCAGGTGTTCTTGAAGATTCAACCCATTTCCTATGGATTTGATCCATAATAATGTTAGTGTTATCACTAAATGATGTTATATAATCATCCTTATTCCAAAACAAATTACCTTGAAGTGTATCCATGGCGGAAGAGCTCCTCCTGCTCTCTAGAAATAATTCCAAGATGAAGAACTGACACATTCTCTTTTTAAACCAACGTTTTCAGCTCCTTAAAATAACCCTTGAAGCTGTGTTGCCTCATGCGTAGGCTACGCAGGGTGGAATTCCATTCCCCTTCAATTTGAACTTGCTATATTTTCCTACGCAATGGTACGTAGGCTACGCTTCTATGGTGTGTTGGCTACGCTGCTATGGTGCGTTTGCTACGCTGCTATGGTGCGTAGGCTACGCAAGACTCGAGTAGATGTTCTGTCACCCTTTAGTAAAAAGGTCATAACTTCTTGTAGGAATCTCCAAATGACAAACTATTTGAAGCATTAGAAACTAGACAGATATTCCTTTCATTTTATAATTCATAAACCATATAAATCTTCATATCTTTAGAGGTATGCTCCTTTGAAGTTAGGCCTTGTGTGACTCACTTGATACTTTACCCCATCGTATAATTTCCAACTTGACTTAGCCTTGAGGCTCTTCTTAGACCATAAACCATTCTTAATGAACCTCATACATATATTATTATGATCAATTAATATCATTCATAGTATTAGGCTTGTTCATACTCGAATTAATATAATTAGTACCTGCCAATCTTCTTAATTATCTTAAAACACTTTAAAATTTTCCGGGGTATTACATTCTCCCCCACTTAAGAACTTTCGTCCTCTAATGTTTTATAAGTCATTATTAGGCATAGTATTATCCTCATTTCACCTTAACCATTATCTTTAATCGTTATTCACCTCATATAGTTCTTAGATATTCTTATAACATTTGAACTTCCTTCAGGCACCAAAATTTGGCTAACTCCCAAACTTTTCTGAATATTCAGCAGAGTGTCCTCTGCAATTGGGCCTAACCACCTGCCAGAGAATCACCAAAACTAGTCCTAACAATATATACATGAACCAACGACACAACATAACATTAAAACAATGCCAATCGTTGCCTCACAGGCAGTATACTACCAAAATGGAATACCTTTAACATCAGCTATACATTTGATACATAATTGATAGAAGGTAACTTTTAGCATTTTTGTAGAACACAACATTATAAATACATGAATATTCAAACAAATGAGGGTACTTCTTCTTCATTTCTTCCTCCGCCTCCCAAGTGGCCTCTTCAACCTGCTCGTTTCGCCATAACAATTTCAGGGAGGCAGTTTCTTTATTTCTCAACTTTCGGACTTGCCGATCAATAATAGAAACTGGAATCTCTTCATAAGTCAATTCCTTATTAACCTCAATAGTCTCAACCGGAACAATGAATGCCGGGTCTCAAGATGCACGAGGTCTGGCCCTATCAACGCTACTTTCCCAATTTCGAACCATCCAATGGGAGATCTACACCTCCTACCATATGAAGCCTCGAACGGTGCCATCTGAATGCTAGCATGATAACTATTATTGTAGAAAAATTATATGAGTGGAAAATTATCATCCCAGCTACCTTTGAAGTTAAGAACAAAAGCACGCAACATATCCTCAAGCGTCTGAATAGTTTGCTATACATGCCCGTCAGTCTGCGGGAGAAAGGATGTACTAAGATTTGCTTGAGTACCCAAACCTTGCGGAAATTTCTTCCAAATATAAGTCGTG
>AWOL01S0001811.1:75726-147898 GCA_000715115.1 Nicotiana otophora | reverse complement strand
CCCCCCCCGGATCAGAAATGGAAACTGGAGTGCCATGCAGTCTAACGATTTCCTTGATATATAGTTGAGCATATTGTTTTGTTGTGTCGATAGCCTTAATAGGTAAGAAGTGTGCTGATTTCATGAGTTGATCCACAATCACCCAAATCGAGTCACACTTACGAGGAGTATGAGGTAGTCCTACCATAAAGTACATATTAATCATTTCCCACTTCCACATTGGAGTTTCTATGTTCTGTGCCAACCCACCGGGACTTTGGTGTTCGGCCTTCACTTGCTGACAATTTAGACATATCGCCACAAAGTCCGCTACATTCCTATTCATATAATTCCACCAATAGACTTTCTTAAGATCATGATACATTTTTGTAAAGCACGGGTGCACGGAATACCTAGAGGTGTGAGCCTCGGTCATGATTCTCTCCCGGAGACCATCTACATTTGTAACACATAGACGCCCTTGGTACCTTAGTGTAACATCATCCATGCCAAGAGAAAAGGCCATGGTCTTATGTTTATGAATCCCCTCTTTCAATTGTGCCAACAATGGATCATTGTATTTTTTCTCCTTAACTTTCACAACAAGTGATGATTCAGCCCTATTTTGCACAATCACCCTTACTTCACTAGAGTCCACAAGACGAACTCCCAAACTAGCTAATCGGTGAACTTCCTTGGCCAATGGCCTTTGATATGCCTCCAAGTATGCTAAACTATCCATAGATTTCCGGCTAAGAGAATCCGCCACAACATTAGCCTTCACTGGATGATATAGAATATCAATGGCATAGTCCTTGAGTAACTCAAACTATCTTCTCTGCCTTATATTCACTTCCTTCTTCTTGAAAATATATTGAAGGCTCTTATGGTTTGTGAATTTATCCACAAGGACCCCATATAAATAATGATGCCAAATTGTCAACACAAATACAACCGCCGCAAGTTATAAATCATGTGTTGGATAGTTCTTTTCATGATTCTTGAGTTGCCTAGAAGCATAAGCTATAACCTTGCCATGTTGCATTAATACACACCCAAGTCTGATTCTCAAAGCATCACAATATACTACGAACCCATTTGTACCTTCTGGTATGGTCAACGCTGTGTAGTAGTCAATCTCAATTTCAACTCCTGAAAGCTCTTTTCACAAGCATCTGACCACTGGAACTTAACCGCCTTCGGCGTCAATTTAGTCAATGGAGAGGAAAGAGTAGAGAACCCCTCCACAAACTTTATGTAATACCCAGCTAAGCTTAAGAAACTGTGAATCCATGTTGGAGTTGTAGGCCTCGGCCAATTCTTTACAGCTGCAATTTTCTGAGGATCGACCTTAATTCCTTCACTAGAGACGACATGACCTAAGAATGTGACAGATTTATGCCGAACTTCAAACTTTAAAAACTTTGCATATAACTTGTGCTGATATAGGGTTTGCAGAACTACCCAGAGATGATTGACATGGTCATCTCAATTGCGTGAATATACAAGGATATAGTCAATAAACACTATCACAAAAGAGTCGAGGAACGGATTGAAAACTCAGTTCATAAGATCCATCAATGCCGTCGGGGCATTCGTTCGCCCAAAAGACATCACCAAAAGTTTAAAGTGCCCATATCGGGTTCTAAAAGCTGTTTTCAGAACGTCCTGTTCCCTGATCTTCAATTGGTATTACCCGGATCGTAAATCAATTTTGGAGAAGTACTTATCACCCCGAAACTAGTCAAATAAATCATCTATGCTTGGTAGTGGGTACTTGTTCTTGATTGTGACCTTGTTGAGCTGCCGATAGTCGATACACATTCGTAGTGACCCATCCTTCTTCCTTACAAGGAGAACCGATGTGCCCCAAGACGAAACACTCGGCTGGATGAAACCGTTTTCTAACAAATCTCTCAATTGTTCCTTTAGTTCCTTCAATTCTGCCGGTTCTATTCTGTAGGGCAGAATAGATATAGGCTTCGTGTCTGGAATCACATTAATCCCAAAATCAATTTTTCTGTCTGGTCGTATACCAGGGAGCTCATTCGGAAAAACTCCTGAAAATTCATTCACAACAGGCACGGACTCAAGTGTAGGTACCTCAACATCGATGTCCGTAACACGGACCAAATGGTAAATACACCCTTTGTTGACCATCTTCGTGGCCTTAAGGTAAGAAATAAACCAACCCTTCAGCACCACATCATCCCTCTTCCACTCAATAACTAGCTTATTTGGAAATTCGAACCTAACGATTCTAGTTTGGGAATCAAGCTTGGCAAAACATGAATAAAGCCAGTCCATCCCTATTATTATATCAAAATCGACCATCCTCAATTCAATGAGGTCGGCCATGGTATCCCAACCATGCAATGTGACAAAACAGTCCCTATAAAGCAACGCATCCAAAATACACTCACCAATTGGAGTAGATACAGAGAACGACTCAGGATGATGTTCCGATTCTATCCCAAATTCCATAGAAACATATGGAGTGATATATGACAAAGTGGAACCTAGATCAATAAGAGCATACACATCATGACATTGGATAGTCAATATACCCATGATAACATCTGGAGAAGCTTCTGAATTCCGGTGACCCTTCATAGCATAGAAACGGTCGGATCCTCCCGAATTCTGTGTACCACCCCTAGCTGCACTACGCCCTGCGGTTGTTGGAGTGCCTCGAGCTGGAGGATGTGCTGCGAATGTAGTAGCTGCAAAACTGGCTGCCTGTACCGTGCCCCTACCCACGCCCCGACGTGACGAACGATAATCCCTCTGAATGTGACCCTGCAATATGCACCTGTATCATATGGGTAAGTACATGTAGCATATCCCTAAGTGCATCTTTCTATACCTAGGGCATAGGGGCTTTCGTTGCCGCTAGGCAACATGTAAATGACATACTTGGACAGGTGAGCAAATCTCATTTGATAATCCCACACACTCAGGCTACCTTGCCTCAGGTTCTCAAACTCAGGGGCACGGGCTGCCTTAGTCTCGACAGGCAAGAAATGATCAATAAAGGCATCAGTAAACTCACCCCACCTCGCCGAAGGGCTCCCATCTTCACGGGACTCCTCTCATAGTTCAAACTAAGAATATGCCACCTTTTTCAGGCGGTATGAGGCCAATTCCACTGCCCCCGTCTCAGTTACACGCATACCTCAGAAAGTTTTGTGCATATCATCAATGAAGTCCTGAGGGACGTCCTTTGGGTTAGTACCCATGAACACTAGAGGATCTAACTGAAGAAACATGTTCACCATGGAACTAGAAGAATCCCCTGGCTGACTGGAAGAAATGGGTGCTACATTCGATCTCTGTGATTGGGAGGCTACTATTTGAGCCAACATTTGTATGGCTCCCCTAAGATCCCTAGTAGAAACACCGGAATCGAAAGCTTGAGCTGGAGGTGGAACTGAAATATCAGCTGGAGGGACTGTTGCACCCTCAGTAGGTGTAGGGACAGGTACAATCTGATCAGTTGTAGTAGATTCAGGCAGTGTAGTAATTGGGGGAATATCCTCACCCCTTGGATGCGCACCCACATCATCAAATATAGGATCGACTTCCACTCCTGTGGCGACATTTGCTCTCTGGCCAATTCTTGCCTTCTTCTTAGGTGCCATGTATTGAAAACTAGAGCAACGCGTGAGTTAAAGGATGAATAATCTTACAATCAACTCTATTGCACGATCAAGAACATGAAAGTAGGGTATCATTCCTAAATGCCCAAGTATCCTCCCCATGATAGATGTGGTCGACAACACACCTAAAAGAAGGACTCTACTAGACACGGCTTCGAGACATCCTAAGACACTTGAAAACTTTAGCGTATGATACCATATTTGTCATGCCACGAACTCGGGGAGCGCAATCGACGCTCAACCGAGTGAACCCGGTCAAGCAAGCCTGTTAGATACTTTCTACCCAAAATCACTTATGAATACAAAACAATTACATATATTCATTAATTATATGATAAGGAGACCATGTATACAATACAAATTAATTGCCATAAATTACTTCATTTTAAAGTCTACAATTACACATTTTCATGGGCCAAAGTGGAGCAAGTAATTTGAAAATAACATAACATGTTTGACTTCCCCAGCACCAATATACAACCCACACTTTGTCTACGAAGTCTCTAATAGATACAAAACAATACTATGATAATGCCGGCAACAAGGCCCCGGCTATACCTCAAACATAATACAAAATGAACAAAAGATACAAGACCCCGAAATGAAGTGGGGCTCACCAAGTGAGCTAGGAAGAGGGTGTACCGCTATCACTGATCAATGTCTTCTGCTGTGAAATCACCTCCATCCATTGAAGATGCATCGCCTCCGACAAAAGGGACGTTAGTACATATGAAATAATACTAGTATGAATGACAAAATACCCTCTCAATAGAATGATAAATAATACAAGGAATAACAATAATAATATCAATGGAAGCCACAAACAACATCAAACCTCAAATTAGGATCAAGACACTGTTCAAATTAATTTCCATATCTTAAGTTGGGAGATGTTTAATACCAATATGCCACCATTCATGATACCAATATTCATAATACCAATACCACCGTACTTTTAGCACGAAGTCCGATCACGCCTCGATCGGCTAGGCCATCTCATTAGACACATCAACCACAATCACAATTTCCATTTACAATTTCCAGCACAATCACCACCATGTGTGCGGCATGGCGTCCAATCACGATCCGATCGGCTAGGCCGTCTCATTCAAGACATCATCCTTTTTATTCCAATCATCTTATTTTATACTTTTTTCACATCTTTTCATTTTATTGGCAGTAGTGGCCACAATTATAAAATGATTCTTGGCACGTCTGCCGTATTAAGTATTTAATGCTCACCTTTTTTACTTTCAAATATCATCATCATCATCATCCACAACAAGGCATTTCAAATAAATATTTTTAGTACACATGTGAACACTTAATAGTCTTAGGCACATAAAGCTTTTTCACAATATTTGGCATAATAGCCTTCGTTTGGACTTGGCTTGAAGTCGAAATATTTGTAATGCACAACTTACATTTTGAACACATTCTCAAATGATAACATAACATAATAAAAGAATTTGGTATACATGTTGAACCACTTGGTACTTACATAAATTAAATGAATACCATGTGATTCAATTCTAAGAGATGAGTTTAGCCAACATACCTCGATTTGAGCTTTCCTTAATTACTACAATGTTCCGAAAATCCTAGCAATGCCAATCTCAATCTTCAAGCTCCGAAAATACTACAATGCTCCAATTTATTAGAATATCCAAACATCACCCACAATTTAATACCTACCATTAGATATCCCAACTACATAAAAATAAATACGAAAAGATTCATAAATATCCATTTAGGCTTAACAATTCGGCAACAAGCCTTCAACCATCCCAAATTATCCATTAGGCTCATCCATTAGCCTATTAATAATACTACGTTAATTATCCAACATCATCAAGTCATTATTCATTTCCTTCTGCAATAAAACTACAGGTTCATAAACATCCATTTCAAGAACTAGTGTTGTATCTTATCCAAATGGTGATTCGCAATTAAATTCGTTCATAAATTAAGTTATCAAGTCTATTGGAATCATTAGAAACTCAAGACATATGTATTTATATGAATGCATCACTATTCATCTTCTTCTTTACCCAAAAATGGCATTCTCAAGACCCACCCTTAGGGTTCAAACAATATCCCTTTATAACTTCAAATAAAACTCATAAACATGCTACCCATACTCCAATATGACATATATATGAAGCTCAAGTGAAGGGATTACCTCTTGGTGGAAGTATCTCACTTTTTTCTTTTTGGTGTTCTTGACGATTCAACCCATTTCCTATGGATTTGATCCATAATAATGTTAATGTTATCACTAAATGATGTTATATCATCATCCTTGTGCAAAAACAACTTACCTTAAAGTGTATCCATGGTGGAAGAGCGCCTCCTTCTCTCTAGAAATCTATTCCAAGATGAAGAACTAATATATTCTCTCACTAAACCCACGTTTTCAGCTCCTTAAAATGACCCTTGAAGCTGTGTAGCATCCTGCGTAAGCTACGCAGGGTGGACTTCCATTAACCTTCAACTGGAAGTTGATGGATTTTCCTACGTAATAGTGTGTAGGCTACGCTGCTATGGTGCGTAGGCTACGCAAGACTCGCATAGTTGTTCGTAAAAAGGTCACAACTTATTGTAGCATTAGAAACTAGGCACATATACCTTTCATTTGGTAGTTAATAAACCATAAAAACTTTATATCTTGAGAGTTATGCTCGTTTGAAGTTAGGTCTTATGCGAACTCACTTAAAACTTTACCCTATCGTATTATTTCCAACTTGACTTAGCCTTGGGGATCTTATTAGACCATAAACCAATTGTAATGCACCTCATTTATTAGTTTTGTACATACCCGAATTAATATAATTAGTACTTGCTAATCTTCTTAATGGTCTTAAAACACTTCGAAATGTTTCGGGGTGTTACAGGAAAATCATGCATACATGTTGTTATTGTTTTGTTCTTTTTGTTGTTGGTATATGGTATTGGAGGAGGGCCTAGTTACAGGGGATATTCTGCCCAAATTTATGTAAACGAGCTACCAGTTTAAGTTGCAGACTTAGCTTATGCTCAGCAATGAGTTTAAGTTGCGGACGTAGCTTAAGGACTCACCAGAGTTAAGGTATGTTAAGGGTTAACCTTTTCTTCATTTTGGCATGATCCTGTTACTGCATGTATTTGATAACGAGACATAAAGTGAAGTTCATATTCCTAAATTTATGTACATTATCCTAGTCTCATAAGTTACGATATTCTCCCTTATCGGGACTTTCTATTCAGTTATTGTCTTCTTCCAGTCAAGAGAGTAGAGGGTCTATATATATATATATATATATATATATATAGAGTATGACATTATTTTCACCACCACCGAGCTATAATCGATAGGCAGGCCGCTATTGGAAAACCTTCGATCAGATGGTAAGTTATATATCGAGCGTACTCTGGCCGAGTGCCTATGAGCGAGCCCATAATGGCCGAGATACAAAGCCTAGTATGGCCGAGTGTCTACGAGCAAGCCTAATAGGCAGAGCAGTTACACATACCGAACCTAATAGGTCCGAAAAAATATTTTACTCACTATATTGAGAGAGATGAGTCAGTATCAGAAGGTAAGAATATCTTCAGATTATCTTTGTCTCCTAGTTACTTTCAGTTATTATATTATATGTTCGGTTTCAGGGCCTCCTTTGATACCTTAACTCCTTTGAGTCCTTAACTCCTTTGAGTCCTTAACATACCTTAACTCTTTTGAGTCCTTAATACCTTCCAATAAATTCTTCAAACAACTCAACTCAATCTACCATAGCATAATAATATTCAAAATCGGTGCCGAGTAAAGGCTAAGTCCGCAACTAAAACTAGTAGCTCGTTTATGTAAAATTGGGCACCATCTCCCCTGTAACAAGGGCCTCCTCCAATACCATATACCAATAACAACAACTAGAGAAATACAATAAGAACAACATCAACAATAGGGAACAAAATATTTCATTAACAAATCATCAACACATCACGATGAGCGGCAAGCTCGGATTTAATCCCTTTAGCACCCTTCAACCCAATTATCATTCATTCTTAAACTTAGTAATATATCAAGCATAATGACCAGTACTTTTTAAAGGATTTATAACCAATTATAGTTCATGGAAACAATCTTTTAAAAACAGTCCATTAAAACAATAACATCTCAAACTATTTCAAGTCTCCTCTTTTAGTATTTGGCTCAAATAATGCAACAAACAGACAAACAACTTCAAGCACGTGTAGTAGGAAGTTATACTCAGCTTAACCAGTAGAAACAACACGAAATTTCAGTCAAGAATAGCCCACAACAATCCTCAATGACACCACAACACTATAGGTGTTGTATTCTCTTCTTGAATAAACATTTGGTAGTTAGATCACTCTGTAATTCCAAGTATATTTGGAGAAAACACAGCTACATTTGACCTAATTTTCAGCACATTTATGAATGTAACTTGTGATGACCTTTGCCAACTTTTGTTCAACAACTCGCTTGACTTCAAAATAAAATACATGGCTATCATACAACTAAAATAAATCATAACATAACCTCCTTATAATTTAGGAACCCCAGTCTCACCCCAAATGTACATGTTATAACATTCCCAACATATCAACATTCGACGAAACTTATTTTCTTCAATTTGTTTAGATTCGAAGCCTTTCAACCCTCTTGGTACTTGTTATCCATGATCTTAATGACTTGTAACGTCCAAAGTAACATGATTAACTTATTTTATGTACTTTCAAAGACGATCACATTTTTGAGCTTACATTAATTGACTTAATACGTACTTTCATGTACAAAACATGGGGTGTAACATCATTCCCTCCTTTAGAACATTCGTCCTAGAATTTCGACTGATGCGCTTATGAGTCTCATAACCTATAGCTCTTCCAAATACTTTAATATTGTCCTTGCCATGTAGGATGTTGTTCTGTGAATAAATGCAAAGGCCAGGGCATTCCCTTCTTTAGGCCTCTTTCTCACACCACGACTTGTGATCGGAATTCTTCCAATATTGTAACAGTTGCTACCTTCTGTCATGCAGCCTATACAACTCTAGCCTTGTATGTACGCCTATGCGACTCTTCTATCCTTTTTTCCTTCATACTATACCATAACTATTACTTTGGCTTATTGTTACTGAGGTTTACTAGCAGGACTCCGGGTTACACTCTCACTGCTTATTGTATATGTATAACTCTAAGTCTTTTAATGCTTCCTCATTACCGTTCATCTTAATAATGACGGCCTAAACTCATCTCATACTTTGGAACCTCCATCCCTCTATTGTTGATTCACCTTAATATTAATCTATAATCTACCACCGATAACATAAAACCTCTTACGTAATACATTGTCACTAGGGCTCATGTCTCATCGGGGAGCATCTGAAGTGATTTTCCTGATCCACCTAGAGACGATACTATACTTCAATAAATGTATTTCATAGTATCCCAACGTGACTCATCTTATGGGGGTAAACGTCATCCTTTTTTCTATCACCATTACACCCTTATTCTACTACCAGGGAAACATTTCATCTTTTCTAATTTCTCCTAGTCTTAGAGTCCTCTGAGTTCATCCAGGTTGTACCGCGCTTTCTATAACTTATGGAAATTAAACCATCAGATGTCTTGTTTTCATGTGTTTAATCCCGAGGACTTACCTATTCTCGTTACCTTCTCACTCAACTTTTCTTACCCTTACTCCTATCTACCTAATACCTTGTCTCTCTACGATACGTTATCTTGTATGATCTGTTGATTTATTTATATCCCCTTGTCTAGCCATAACTATATTCCGCGTTATCTCTCTTGGGTTGATTCCTCTATCTTAACTTACATCTCACACTGTCTCCTATGTATCAAGTGTTCATTCGCACCTATTTATCAATAACATCCTGGGCATGAACCCTTACTGCCTCTCCCCGGCATCGTGCTTGCATAATGTTCTGGAGTCGTAACAAATATGTAGGATCTAAATAACTGCAATCTCATTCTTTTCACCTTTTTACCGTATTCTTCCTTTACTATTCCACAGTTACCTGAACCACTTAACTCGGACTTAAAACCACATCACACCATCTTCCCCTCCATTAAGGGAGTACTAAGATTTAGTGTTATAATGATCTACCTATAGATGTTTTATCTCTTCATCTTTGGCATCTTTTCACATCATCAATAACCCTCACTCGCCTTATGGTAACCCTTTTGTACCAGGGATAATTGAATTCCTTATTCAATAGGGTGACGCCTAGTGTATCTGGCACATATAGTCCTTTAAGCTTAATTGTACTCATAGTGCTTGCTTTAGGGAAGCATCTTCTTGAATGAACTTTAAACGTTATTATTTTGTTGTCCATTCTATTATTTCTGGAAAGACATCTCTGAAATTCTCATGATGTCAACTATTATCAAATTCTTCATTCCCTAATTCATTTCAATTTTATCTTGTTTATTATCCCATACTAATTTCTATTACTCCGGGGGTCTAAGTTAGCCTACTGGTAATCATGTTGGAAGCATTAAGGGACTAGCGCCTATGAGCGAGCCTACTATGACAGAACAGTTACACATACCGAGCCTTATAGGGCCAGACAACTAATTTACTTACTAATTATATTTGACTCCCACGTACTCTCAGTAATTATATTATTAGTTCAGTTTCAACTTTCATTTATTATGTTACCTTACATACTCGGTACATTATTTCGTACTAACGTCCCTTTTGCTGGGGATGCTGCATTTTATGCATGCGGGTTGGGATAGACAGACTGGTAGAACTCTTCCATAGGTGATGTCCGTGTTCAGCTTGATCGGTAAGCTCCATTTCCTTGGAGTTACCATGTCCATACCTTGGAGTCCATTTTATATATACATATTTGATGAGTAAGTCGAGGCTCTGTCCCGGCCATGATACAATTCAGTTATCCCTAAAGGCTTGTAGATGAGTCCAGTATATTTTATATATCAGTATTGTGGCTTTACCAGCCCTATGTAGATATTTAGTTTGGTATTGCTAGTTGTAGATGTTAATTTCAGATGATTCAGAATTTGGCCTCGTCAGCCTAAGTTGAGGTTTACCCCTCTAGAGTTCACAATTACAGAGTGGTACACTCGGGCTGAGTATGGCACCAGGTGCCGGCCATGCTTCTTTATGTTTGGGGCATGAAAAAACTTGGTATCAACGCAGTTCTATCATAGGGAGTCTACAAGCCGCGTCTAGTAGAGTCTTGTTTATGGGTTTATTGTGCACCACACTTATATGCAGGAGGCTACATGGCATTTAGGACTGTCATTCTTTTTTCTTGCTCTAGATTATGTGGTAGAGCTCAGTTGTACGAATTAAAACTCTTAAATTTTATTGTATTCATAATACAACGATACCTACATCCAGAAAGGCAGTTGGTAACAGATTGAGTGTGGTTGTGGAAGTGTTGCGTCAGAAGAATTCGATTTTGCATCATGCTTACGATGAGTAAATGTGAGGTTTTCAGCAGATTATGTGTGTACTAAGACGTGTAAGCTTCTTGATAAGGAACCCTAAGGCATGAATATCTATCCATCTATATGGTAAAAAGCAATAAGAGAATCAGAAGGTAGATACGACTTTCAACAAGTTAAAGAAGCAAGGTGAAGAAGGGTACATGGTACATAGTTAGTGAAGATTATCAGTATTTACAATTCAGGTAGAGAAATATAAGCATTCCGAGTTACTTTCTACAGTAACATAGATATATACAAGTGGCCACAACCATCTTAGTTATGCCCTATGAGAGCTAAAATTTATAGTTTAAGAGAAGGATAGGAGATTAGGATCAGACTGGGGTTAGAGTAACCAAAAATGGTTGATGGATTGTTAGTGTTGGCTGATATTTCCGAAGGATATTTTAAACGTGGTAATAGTTCTCCTTGTGAGACACCCATATGGTGCACTCTAGAATAGTACAGTCAAATTTAGAAGATATGCAGTGGAATTTATGTCTAGAACATTCAAGAAATTTAGAAGATATGAAGTGGAATCCAAAAAGGGATAAATATTTACATTAGTATGACTCCCGCCTCTAGGGAAAAAGGAGAATGTTAGGCGACCCGAAGAGCCAGTGAGATGAAGCAAGGGGAGCTAAAAATGAAAGAATGTTTTGTTTGAATTTTCAGAACAAAGTGATAGACATAAATATTAGCAGGAGAAGAATGTTTGTTGATGTTTTCAAAATAAAGTGATAGACAGAAATATTAGCAGGGGAATAAAAAGATAGTTAATGAAGCATTATGAGTAATATGTGATAAATGGATGATAACGGTAAATCAAAATATGACAGGATTACAGGTCTATAGTCAGGTGAAAGAAAAGACAAGAGGTGACAAGACTTGAGATAATAAAAGAGTATAAGCCATAAAGTCATATCCCCATTTTGAGAAATGAGTTGGTGACTCCAACATGATTGCCAAAAGGAAAGGTTAGACCCCCGGAGTAATAGAAATCAGTATGGGCTAGTGAACAAGATAAATTGAACATGAATTCGGGACCGAAGGATTTTGTAATAGTCGACATCATGAGAATTTCAGAGATAGCATTCCGGCAATAATAGAATGGACAACAAAAGAATAACCTTTAAAGTTCATTCAGGAAGACTCTTCCCTAAAAAAACCATTGTGAGCAGACTTAAGCTTAAGGGACTAAGTGTGCCAGTTACACTATGTGTCACCTTTGTGCGTAAGAAATTTAGTTATCCCTGGTACAGAAGGGTTACGACATCGTAATCCTTGAGAAATATTCAGATATGAGTTGGGTTAGTAAAAGGTATCGTATAAGTGTTACGAAAAAAAAAGAGAGTGCCATTAGGGAGACAATCGAAACTTTAATTCAGAAATAACCCTACGAGCACAAAGGCATGGAGGTAAGTAACTAAGGACAATGATAGGCGAGTAAGGACATGAGAAATTCCGTGGGGTATACAATGTAATAAGCTCATAGCTTTACAAGAGTCAGAGGGTCTTCCCTAAGTACTGCAATGAAAGACTAGCAGAGGAAATAAGGAAAAAGGCTTCAAGCTAAGCATAGTGACCTAAAGAGGAAATGATCTTATAACAACAGTCTCACTACAACAGTGTATACACTCCATAAGAAAGTGGCACCTATAGTGGCTAATGAACGGGAAAAAAAAGTAATATTCGAGATCATATAAGTTGCACGAAATTCCAATAGGATTGAGCACTAAGAAAAGCCAATTACTCATGCAACAAGTGGTAGAACGTCCAGGAAAAGTGATTGCTTACTTTTAAAGCAATTTTAGAAGGCACGAAAGGAATTATTCGATCAATGACCTAGAGTTAGTTACATTATGAACGCACTTAAGATTTTAGAGTATTATCCATGCAACATATATGTTAACATTCCTACAGCTATAGGAGACTCCCGTATAAGTTAAAATAAAAAATTGAGTCCACCTCACAGACAAATGCTCAGAGACAAATGCCGAGAAGAGGAAGCTAAAGAGTTACATCAGTGAAGTGAATTGGGGATCTTATTATTAGACCTAGATAAATATAGAAATTGTGATTCAAAACACTGCAAAATCACTCTTAATATTAGAGGTACAAGAGAGATAGTAGAACATCCATATTCTATAACGACTCTACGATAAAGCTAATTAGAAAAGTACCAGCCTCATAAGGAGTAAGTATGAAGCTACCAGTGGATTGTATATGCATTAGAGGTGTGAATTCCACCGATGTGGAAGGGTATTTATGAAATAGATAGAAAATACGATGCTAGATTTAAAGGTTAATAAGGTAAAGGAGAAGAAGGTACGAGATACTCAAATGCAGAAGGTTGTGAATAGTCCGGACTTCGAATAGAGGGTTAGAAGCGTTGTGATTCAGTATCCAAAAATGATAGTTGTGTCTTCAGTGGCATATCTTCTAGACTATGGTTTATAGATACTGAGAGGTCAACTTAAGAGAGTAAAGAAGAGTTAGAGATGGCGTGATGTCTCGCTTGAGGTTCCAGAATAACATAAGAAAGTCTATGGTGCTATGAAGTTAAAAGAAGGCTGCGAGTAGTATAAATAGATATGTGTAGGCCGCAAACTAAAGTATGGTAGAGCGACAAGGTTTTAGGTAAATGGGACTAAGGATAAGAAAGGGTAAGTGAGAAGGTGACAAGAATAGGTAAGTCCTGGGGATTAAACACATCAAAACAACATAGTTGATGGTTTTCCTAAGTTGTAAAAAAATAAAACTCAGTACAGCCTGAATGAACTCGGAGGTGTTTAAGACTAGGAGCATTTAAAAAAGAGGGAATGTTGCCCTAGTAGTAGAATAAGGGTGTAATTGTGATAAATGATAAGTGGATGACATTTAGGCATTCAATCAAGTAATGATTTAGAGAAAAAGGGATTTCATGAATTGCATAAGATTAGAATACCCCTATAAGATGAACCACATTGTGATGCTATGAAATACAGTTAATGAAGTATTGTATCATCCCTGGGTGGATCATGCAAATAATTTTAGATGTTCCCCGATGAGATGTGAGCCCTAACGACAATGTGGTAGATTATAGATCATCATTAAGGTGAACCAACAATAGGCGGATAAAAGTTCCAAAGTATGAGATGAGATTAGGCTGTCATTCTTAAGATGAACAGTAATGAGGAATAACTAAAGGTCTTAGATTTATACATATAGGATAAGCAGTGAGAGAGTAACCTGGAGTTGGGTAGCAAACCTCGGTAATAATAAATTGAAGTAAGTGTTACGAAATATTATAACCTACCTAGATGTAGTAAAGCCATAAGGATAGATATATAAGACTACGAAAAAAGATATAACAATGGTCGTAAGTTTGACAAAGTACCGAGATAAGAACTTTAGTAAACCTATAAATGCCTTGAGGGACAACTTGTCATACTTTTATATATGTTCAGAAAGCGAGGCCTAGAGATTGCCTAACAGCTTGAGGAAAAACTAGATAACAGTCGCATAGGCGCATATACAAGGACGAAATCGTACAGGTTGCATGAAAGAATGTAGCAATAGTTACGAGATTGGAAGAACTCCGACCACAAGTCGTGGTATGAGATAGAGTCCTAAAGGTGGGATTGCCCTGGCCTTGGGATTTATTCACAGACTAGTTACCTAGATGGCAAGTGCAATATTAAAGTATTTGTAAGATCTATGTGTTATGAGACTAATAAGCGCATCAGTCAACATTCGAGGACGAATGTTCTAAAGGGGGGAATGGTGTTATGCCCCATGTTTTCGTACGTGAGAGTACGTCATAAATCAATTGATGTAAGCTCAGAAATAAGATCATCTCTTAAAATACATAAAGTAAGTTAATCATGTTACTTTGGAGTTTACAAATATTTAAGATCATAGAAAACAAGTACCAAGAGGTTTTAAAGGCTTAGAAGCTAAACAAATGGAAGAAAATACGTTTCGTCGATAGTCGACAAGTTTGGAATGTTGTAACATGTTCTTTTGGGGTGAGACTAGGGTTATTAACATGATAAGAGGGTTATTAACATTATAAGAGGGTTATGTTATGTCACGACCCATCCAACTAGTCGTGATGGCACCTAACCCAACCCGCTAGGTAAGCCAACTTTCAACTATCCAATTCCAATAACAATTATTTAAAGTAATTTAAGTGAATAAACATCTTAATCTTATACATCCCCCAAGAACTGGTAGTACAAATCATGAGCTTCTAAGAATAGAGTATACAAAGCGGAAATGAAATAAATACATAGTCTGTTTGAATAATACATAAACAGAGCTTTTATAAATCTAAGGCTACCCTGAATAACAGGCAGCTACAACAGGAACGGAGGTACATTTTCAAGTCCCGCAACCATCGAGCACACAAACAACAACAGCCAACATCTGCACGCAATGTGCAGAAGTGTNCCAAAATCCAACTAGTCGTGATGGCACCTAACCCAACCCGCTAGGTAAGCCAACTTTCAACTATCCAATTCCAATAACAATTATTTAAAGTAATTTAAGTGAATAAACATCTTAATCTTATACATCCCCCAAGAACTGGTAGTACAAATCATGAGCTTCTAAGAATAGAGTATACAAAGCGGAAATGAAATAAATACATAGTCTGTTTGAATAATACATAAACAGAGCTTTTATAAATCTAAGGCTACCCTGAATAACAGGCAGCTACAACAGGAACGGAGGTACATTTTCAAGTCCCGCAACCATCGAGCACACAAACAACAACAGCCAACATCTGCACGCAATGTGCAGAAGTGTAGTATCAGTAAATCCGACCCCATGTACTAAGTAAGTAACAAACCTAGCCATAGGTTGAAAGTAGTGACGAGCTTCAACCAAGTCGGGTCCAAAACCAATAGTCCGCAACAATCCATAACAACATAAAGCAAATAATACCAGAAATAGCTTTGGGATAAAATACTCAGCCAAATAATGGTTTCAAAAATTATAGTTCTTCCTTTCAAATATCTCAGTAAAAACCCAAATCGTTTGCCGAAGTTTCCAATAATATAAATAGTTTGAAAACAATAAATTTCTCCCAAAATCTTGTTAATAATAAATAAGATATTTCATTTTCTTTCCGGATAACCCGTGTAAAAACAAATGCATCACTATGCCCATCTGTCAAAAATATATGAGAAATCATGAATGATGTGATGTTGTACAGCATGAGGAAAAATACATCTCTATGTCTCTATGTCATGCGTGCATGCCAATGCAATGCAATTCGGTGATAAATTCATAAATAGCCCCTCGGGCAGAACATCACTCATATACAGCCCCTCGAGCAACCTCACAGTCACTTGTGCCACTCGGGCATACCTCATAATCACTCTTGCCACTCGGGCATACCTCACAATCACTCATGCCTCCCAGTCACTCAGCACTCGGCACTCGCACTCAACAGGTACCTATGCTCACTAGGGGTGTGTACAGACTCCGGAATGGCTCCTTCAGCCCAAGCACTATAGTCTGCACGGACAACTCACGTGCGATAATAATTAAGTATGCTGCAGGCGGGCAGCCCAGATCCACACTCATCCTCACAAATCAAGCCCTCAGCCTCACTCAGGGATGCTACAGGAGGGCAGCCCCGATCCACACTCATCCTCACAAATCAAGCCACTCGGGCATTTCAGTAAAACAGGGCATTCGGCCCAAAACATTTATATGCATCAAAATAAAGTCATAACACTGAGTTATGATATGCAATGAAATGAATATGACTGAGTATGAACCTCTGTGGGTCCCAATAATACTGGCACATAGCCTCAACATGATTTTTAATATTCTTTTCAGCTCAATTTCTTTGACACATAAAACCGCATGGAAAATGCCAAGATTATTTAACTATAAAATTCCACAGAAACAATTATGTCACAATTTATATAGTGCACGCCCAGACGCCCGTCACCTAGCATGTGCGTCACCTCCCAACAATTCACAAAATACATATATTCAGGGTTCATACCCTAAACTCCAAGATTAGAAGAGTTACTTACCTCGAACAAGCTAAATCTAATGTCGAGCAAGCTAAACAATGCTCCAGAAATCCCATTATGCGCGTATCAACTTCCAAACGGCTCGAATCTAGTCAGAATTAATTTGATTCAGCCTACAAAATTTATAGGAATTAATTCCATATCAAAATACTAATATTTTCACAAAATTCGAAATTGCGCCCCAAAAATCACCTGTGGGACCCACGTCTCGAAATCCGACGAAACTCACAAAATAGGACAACCCATCCAATTATAAGTTCAACCATACTAATTTCACTCAAATCCGACTCGAAATCAGTATTGAAACTTGAAAAGTTCATTTTGTGACATTATTGAAATTTCCTTCCATTTCTCTTGGAGATTCAATAATCTTACACCACAAATGAAGATGAATTCATGTAATATAATCACAAGGAAGTTAAGAACACTTACCCCAAGTTGTGTGGAAAATTTCCTCTCCAAAATCGCCCAAACCGATCTCCAAAATCCGAAAATGGGTGAAAATGTCGAACCGTCGAATTTAAGGTTCTACCCCAGTGATTTCCGCATCTGCGGACAAGGTCTTTTCGCACCTCCGCATCCGCTTGTGCGAGCAAAACGTCACATTTGTGGACTCCTCTCACCTGCCCAGTTTCCGCTTCTGCGCACTTCCGTCTGCATCTTCGCTTACGCATGTGCGGAATTTCCCTCGCACCTGCGACCAATGCCTCACAGCCCTCTGCCCGCATATGCGCTCCTTCTCGCGCAGGTGCGATTCCGCACCTGCGAAGCTCCTTCGGCACCTGCACGCCTCGCTTCAGCGCTCCCCTGCTCTCATTTGCGAGCTCGCACCTGCGACCACTTTTTCGCAGCTGCGATTACAGCAGAAGGCTTCAGTTCTATCAGTCTTCCAAATTCAAAAATCAATCCATTAACCATCTGAAACTCACCTGAGGCCCTCGGGACCTCAAACAATTGTATCAACAAGTCCCATAACATAACACGGACCGACTCGAGGACTCAAATCACACCCAGTAACATCGAAACGATGAATTACATCTCAATCCGAAATCATTGAAGCTTGAAACTTCAAGTTCTATAACTTACGTCGAAACACATCAAATCACGTCCGATTGACCTCAAATTTTGCACACAAGTCACATTTCACATTACGGGCCTATTCCAATTACTAGGATCAAATTCCGACCTCAATATCAAATTCCACTATGGACCTTCAAATATTTTTCTGGACACGCTCCTAAGTCCAAAATCACCATACAGATCTATTGGAATCATCAGAAGTTGAATCCGAGGTCGTTTACACATAAGTCGACATCCGATCACTATTTTAACTTAAGCTTTAAACCTTGTAACTAAGTGTTCTAATTTATTCCAAAACCTCACCGGACCCAAACCAATTACCCAAGAAATTCACACAACAGCTGTAAAGTACAATTTGAGCAGTAAAGGGGGAAGCAAGGTTGTAATACTCAAAACAACCGGTCGGGTCGTTACATGTTATGAGTTATGTTAGTCGTATGATAGCCGTGTGTTAGGATTTGAAGTCAGGCGAGTTGAGGAACAAAAGTCGATGAAAGTCATCACAAGTTACGTTCATAAGTTTTACTGAAAATTGGGTCAAATGTAACTACGATAGTTTCTCAATATACTTAGAGTTACAGGGTGTTCCACCCATCAAACTGAATACATATTAGTCTATTTTCTAACGCATTAAATTATTTGTCAACACGACATCGGAGTAGATAGATATATACATTTTTGGGAGACTGGGCATACGACTAGGTGACAAGTAGGTATGTCCCCTACTTGCTTAAATGAGAGGATTAAATCTGCCCAAAAAGGGTCTATTTCGGGTCAGCCAAAGAGACAATTTAGAGGCTTATCTCCTGCAATATAACACTCATTATATATCACAATAACCAGACATAACCACTGCAAAATAACAAATCCTCCCAAAAATTGCACACGAACCCTAATTGATTTTCTCTCTTTTTCAAGTTCTAGTTGGAGAAAAACCTAGGGTTTGAAGAACCAAGATAGGAGCTGATTTATTCAACAAATAAGGTAAGTTTACAGAGATCTTTCATTCATTATTTCTGCTGGATATGTATCGAAAGTCGTTCTATAATTGTAAGAACTCACGGGATGGTGATCGAAAGATGTGATTTCGAGTTATTCACTTGTAGCGGACTATTTTGTGGACTGTTTTGTGTTGCTGTTGGATTGCATGTTTTTCTACTATTTTATGAAGTTTTGAGGATAAATTGTGTGGAGAAACACACCATAAATGCAGGGTGGTGGGCTGGTCGTTCGTCATAATATTTTCGGGCTATTTCACACTACTACGGTGGTTGTCTTGTGTATGAAGAGATTAGGGTGTGTTGGGCTGTTTTGTAATATTTTGTAGTGTATATAAGGTTGGAAATAATGTATATATGTTGTTATTTTTGTGTCCTTGTGTTGTTGGTGCTATCTTAAACTTGGAGGAAGTAAGGATTATAGGGGCAATGCTGCCCGTTTTAATACAAAATAAGATTGTCGTTCGTTGTGCGATAGTTGTACCTTTCGTAACTTAATGATAGTATTATTATCATTGTTGTAGATTAAGGTGAGAAGAGGTGATTTGAACATGGTTATTGGAAAGATTGTGATAAGGTATATTAAGGCTAAACCTTTCCTTCATTTTGGCATGATCCGTAACTACATGAGTTTGATAATGAGACATAAAGAGAAGTTCGTATTGATTAACTTATGTACATTATCCTAGTCTTATAAGTTACAGTATTCTCCCTTATCAGGACTTTATATTCAGTTAAGTATTGTTTTCTTCCAGTTAAGTATTGTTTTATTTAGTAATTCATGTAATTAACTTGTTTCGTATCAGTTATTTTTTCGCCTTCCATTATTTATCTTTATTATGTATTTATACTATTTATTGCGTCCTTGTAGATGTCTTGACCTGGCCTCATCAATATTCTACTGAGATCATGCTTGATACTTACTGGGTACCGTTGTGGTGTACTCATATTACGCTTATGCACATTTTTTTGTACAGAACCAAGTACGTCTGCTCACGCCAGACGCTAGAGGTTGATTAACTAGCTCAAGGTATACCTTCTCGGCATCCGCAGTCCTCACAGTCCCCTTCTATTTTAGACATTCTACTATTTACTTCTCGTTTCAAACAATATTGTATATCGGCACTATTAGTACCAAGAGGTTTTAAAGGCTTAGATGCTAAACAAATTGAAGAAAATAAGTTTCGTCGAAAGTCGACAAGTTTGGAATGTTATAACATGTACTTTTCGGGTGAGACTAGGATTCATAACATGATAAGAGGGTTATGTTACAAGTTATGTTTGTCGTATGATAGTCGTGTGTTAGGTTTTGAAGTCAGGCAAGTTGAGGAACAAAAGTCGATAAAATCGACCATAAGTTACGTTCATATGTTTTACTGAATATTGGGTCAAATGTAACTACGATTGTCTCCCAATATAATAAGAGTTACAGGGTGTTCCACCCATCAAATTGAATATATATGAGTCTTTTTTCTAACTATCAAGCCCAAAACTCAGGGAACGCGACCGGTGCTTAACCGAGAGAACCCAGCCGAGCAAGCCTATTAGATTTCCATCTACCCAAACTCATCCATGAATAAAGAGGAGATGTACTCCATTAATCAAACACTAAAATGATTTTAGTAACAACTTAATCTTCATTGCCATTAGCAGCTTCATTTAGAATTTCCAAAATATTACGAGTTTATAGAATTAATGAAAAACATGTTTGCCGAATACCAGCATTTCTAGTTCAATTTCACACATCAAAAATCACCCACAACATATTTACGGAGCCTCTAAGTACAACAGAAGAGAAACAAAAGACACATGGCCCCGGAATGGAGTGGGGCTCACCAAGCCAACTGAAGAGAGTGTACCGCTATCACTGATCAATGTCGCCTGTTATAGAACCACATGCATCCATTAAGGATGTAGTTCCCCCGACAAAAGGGATGTTAGTACCGTCGAATAACACTAGTACGTATAGCTAAAAGTCCTCTTTCAAAATAGAATGCCAATATAAGAAAAGGGTTTACATAGAAACAACAAGTCACAATCAACAATATCCAAATGTCCAATTAAAACACAATATTTTTGAAAATACAAACTTCATACATAATATTTGGTTGGGAGATCATTAGCACTGATATACCATCGTCTTTGTTAGCACGGTGTCCGATCACGCCTGATCGGCTAGGCCATCTCCCCACGAACAATGTGGTTTGACATGTGATGTGAAAGAAAGTTGTTACCAAGAGTAGTACCACCATATGCGCAATATGGCGTCTGATCTCGACCCGATCAACTAGGCCGCCTTCCCACATATGCCTTGTGGGTTAACTTTTCCAATCCACAAATGTTTCAGTTTCACCCCAATTAAGGGGAATAATATCATAATTTCCCAAAGGTTCCAATTTCATCCCAAATAAGGGGAATACTCCAAATCCACCCCTACACCGGCACGTGTAGTTTTCAGGTGTGGGCCTTATGACCCACCCTTCCTCGCTAATGATGCTCCCAAATATATTTTTGATTTGATTTGCACACAGAAGTAAAATAAAATACAATTGTACTCACCTCAACATCTTTCACATTGTATAAGTTCTCATTAGTATTTCCAGTCATTCACAACAACAATATTTCCTTGGCTCATTTGGCCATTAACAAGATTCTTTATTCATGGCACAATGGCAGTATTTCATATAACACTCTTTCACCTCTTTCAATTTCAAATAGGACCATCAAATATCAACGTATAGAATATTTCAGAAATCATATGTTTCAAATCCATTTTAAATGGGAACTTCAAACATAAATGGTTTCTTCCCAAAGAATGAGGCATACCAACCAACAATAGAAACACACATGAAAAATCATAAAAAATTAATACACCATTTATTCTTGTAATACTCTTCCCTAGAAGTGACAATGTACAATTTCAACACATGAGTATATAGAACTAGAATCATACTGGACATATTTATAAAGCAATGCCTTAGTTAAAGCAGCCACTAATGGGCATGAATTGAGTACAAAAGCTCTTAGGTAAGTTCTATTTTCGAGACTCATTTCATAGTCTTTATCACATATTCTCATTTCACTGACACCACTATCCACAACTATAATCTTCATTCTTGGCACGTTGGCCACTCTCTATATCCCCAATTCACTTATTTCACTTCCAAGCATCTTTATAAATTATCAACAATAAGACATTTTCAATCAAGACTTTAGGTATACATATGAGCAATTAAGAGTCTTAAAAATTATTATGCGTTTATACTATTTATTCTGTCCTTGTAGGTGTCTTGACCTGACCTAGTCGCTACTCTACCAAGGTTAGGCTTGATACTAACTGGACACCGTTGTGGTATACTCATATTAAGCTTATGCACATCTTTTTGTACAGATCCAAGTACGCCTGCTCATGCTGGACGCTAGAGGTTGATTGAGTAGCTCAAGGTATACCTGCTCGACGTCCGTAGTCCTCACAATCCTCTTATATTTTAGACATTCTACTATTTACTTCACATTTCAAACAGTATTGTATATCGTCACTACTAGTACCAAGAGGTTTTAAAGGCTTAGAAGCTAAACAAATTGAAGAGAATAAGTTTCGTCGAAAGTCGACAAGTTTGGAATGTTGTAACATGTACTTTTGGGGTGAGACTAGGATTCTTAACATGATAAGAGGGTTATTTTATAAGTTATGTTAGTCGTATGATACCCGTGTGTTAGATTTTGAAATCAGGCGAGTTGAGAAACAAAAGTCGATGAAAGTCATCACAAGTTACGTTCATATGTTTTACTGAAAATTGGGTCAAATGTAACTGCGATTGTCTCCCAATATACATAGAGTTACAGGGTGTTCCACCTATCAAATTGAATATATATGAGTATATTTTCTAACTGTCACGCCCCAAACTCGGGGAGCGTGCTCGGCACTCAACTGAGAGAACCCGACCGAGCAAGCCTATTAGATTTCTATCTACCAAACTCATCCATGAATAAAGAGGAGATGTACTCCATTAATCAAACACTAAAACGATTTTAGTAACAACTTCATTTTCATTCCCATTAGCAGCTTCATTTATAATTTCCAAAATATTACGAGCTTATAGAATTAATGAAAAATATGTTTGCCGAATACCAGGATTTCTAGTTCAATTTCACATATCAAAAACCGCCCACAACCTATCTACGGAGCTACTAGTACAACAAAAGAGAAATATGGAAAAGCCGGTAACAAGTCCTGGCTATACATCAACCACAAAGTATATGAGAAACAAAAGGTACATGGCCCCGAAATGGAGTGGGGCTCACCAAGCCAACTGAAGAGAGTGTACCGCTATCACTGATCAATGTCGCCTATTGTAGAACCACCTGCATCCATTAAAGATGCAGCGCCTCGGCAAAAGGGACGTTAGTACCGTCGAATAACACTAGTATATATAGCTAAAAGTCCTATTTCAAAATACAATGCCCATATAAGAAATGACAACACATAGAAACAACAAGTCACAATCAACAATATCCAAATGTCCAGTTAAAACATAATAATTTTCAAAATACGAACTTCATATATAAGTTTTGGTTGGGAGATCATTGTCACCGATATACCACCGTCTTTGTTAGCACGGAGTCCGATCATACCCGATCGGCTAGGCCATCTCCCCCCGAACAATGTGGTTTTACATGTGATGTGAAAGAAAGTTGTTACCAAGAGTAGTACAACCATATGTGCAATATGGCGTCTGATCTCTACCCGATCAGCTATGCCGCCTTCCTACATATGCCGTGTGGGTTGACTTTTCCAATCCACAAATATTTCAATTTCATCCCAATTAAGGGGAATAATATCACAATTTCCCAAAGGTTCCAATTTCATCCCAAATAAGGGGAATACTCCAAATCCACCCCTACACCGGCACGTGTCGTTTCAGATGTGGGCCTTATGACCCACCGTTCCTCGGTTTTGCTAATGATGCTCCCAAAGTTATTTTTGATTTGATTTGCACACAGAAGTAACATAAAATACAATTGTACTCACCTCAACATCTTTCACATTGTATAAGTTCTCATTAGTATTTCAAGTCATTCACAATGACAATATTTCCTTGGCTCATTTGGCCATTCACAAGATTCTTTATTCCTGGCACAATGGCCGTATTTCATATTCCACACTTTCACCTCTTTCAATTTTAAAGATCACCATTAAATATCAACATATAGAATATTTCAGAAATCATATACTTCAAATCTATTTCAAATGGGAATTTCAAACATAAATTGTTTCTTCCCAAAGAATGAGGCATACCAACCAACAATAGCATCACATATGAAAAATCATAAACTATCAATACACCATTTATTCTTGAAATACTCTTTCCTAGAAATGACAATATACAATATCAACACATGAGTATATAGAACTCGAATCATACTGGATATATTTATAAAGCAAAGTCTTAGTTAAAGCAACCACTAATGTTCATGAATTGAGTACAAAAGCTCTTAGGAAAATTCTATTTTCGAAGCTATTTTAAAACATTTGAGTCGAGGCTCATTTCATAGTCTTTATCACATATTCGAATTTCATTTGCACCACTAGCCACAAATATAATATTCATTCTTGGCACGTTGTCCACACTCTATATCCCCAATTCACTTATTTCACTTCCAACCATCTTTATAGATTATCAACAATAAGACATTTCCAATAAAGACTTTAGGTATACATATGAGCAATTAAGAGTCTTAAAAATATTGAGATTTTCGCACACAATTTGGCATCATAACCTTCATTTGGAACACGACTCAAAACATAGCATTTTAATACACAAACCATACTTTGAACATCGATATTTCGACATAAGGCTCATTCGGAATAATCAAGTTTATAGGGAATAACCCGCAATATAGAAGTTAGGAATCTTGAGCCAATCATACTTGATCTTACGGAAACATTATGGAATTCGATTCTAAGAGAGAAAGTTTAGCCAACATACCTTGATGGAGCTCTTTAGTGCTACTAAAACCACCTACTACTCTTATGACTTCAATCTACATAAACATAATTCAATTGGAGCAATATTAGTAACAAATTCCATAATTTAGGCCATTTAGGTATTTTATCAAACACCTAGTAGGCATGAATCTTTACATCTCTTACCCATAGAATTAGTTCATACGGCTACTACCATTTACCAACAATTTATTCCACCACCATTCTTAAACAATTCATAACTTCCAACATCACATACATGACCATCCATTCACACCCAACCAACACAATTCCATCAAATAATCACCTTTAAATCTCTACAATGGATATATATTTAAATTGGAAACTTATGGCTTCCAATCACCATCCCATAAGTTCCAATACTTAATTCACACTCATATTCTCATAATATATCTATACATGTAAGTCTAAGGGTGTAGGATTACCTTTTGGAAGAAATCTTGCAAAACCCTCCTTTGAGTTCTTGAAGAAATTTCTTGAAGATCTATGTATTTTATGGAGGATTGAGTTAGTTTTAGGGTGGAATTGATGGAATGAAACACAAAATTAGTAGGGATTACTCACCTTGAAGATGGGGGGAATTGGAGGTCTTCAGAGAATGGAGGAAAACCCCAAAGTTCGGCCAAGAGAAATGGGGTAAAATGAACCCCGAATGAGCATATAGTATTTTCGGGCACCACAGGTGGCGCCGGGGGCTGCTTGTGGCGCTGGTTCCAGTAGCTGTAAAACATCCCAGCACCAGGGACAGCGCCCCGCGCTATCCTGACGGGAAATGATTTTTTTCTGACACGGGAATAGGCATAACTCTCTCATACGATGTCCGAATTTGACGATTCTTTTTTCTATGGCTCCGTAATTTCAGTACGGATCTAATGTTACAATAAAAACTAAATTTAAATTCCTAGAAATATCCGTAGTTGAAGAAGCGACGTCGAAACGTCCTAGAAATATCCAAATTAAATTTCGGACATACGCCCGAGTCCAAAATTACTATCCAGACCTAACGGAATTATCAAAACTCCGATTCGAGGTTGAATACAAAAGAAAACTCAAACTTGATCATAAATCCCATGGGTCTCCTTTAATACTAGAATACGTTATTCCCGAATACCGTTGTCGTACTTTATAATCTTAAATCATTAGGAAATTTTAACGGGGCCTTAAAAATGCATTTGCAAAATTTTCCGGGGTGTTACACTAATGCATTAAACTGTTTGTCAATACGACATCGGAGTAGAGAGAGATATATGCATTTTTGCGAAACTGCACAGATGGCTAGGTGACAAATAGGTGTGTCCCCTACTTGCTTAAATGAGAGGATTAAATATGCCCAAAAAGGGTCTATTTAGGGTCAGCCTAAGAGACCGTTTAGGGGCTTATCTCCTGCAATATAACACTTATTATATAGCACAATAACTAGAAATAACCCTTGCAAAATAAAAAAAGCCTCCCAAAAATTGCACACAAACACTAATTGATTTTCTCTCATTTTCAAGTTCTAGTTGGAGACAAATCTAGGGTTTGAAGAAGAAAGATAGGAGCTTATTTATTCAACAACTAAGGTAATTTTACTGCTATCTTTCATTAATTGTTTCTACTGGATATGTATGGAATGTCGTTCTATAATTGTAAGAACTCACGGGACGGTGATCGAAAGCTGTTAGTTCGAGTTATTCACTTGTAGCGGACTGTTTTGTGGACTGTTTCACGTTGCTGTTGGATTGCATATTTTTCTACTGTTTTAGGATGTTTTGATAAAAATTGGTGTGGAGAAACACCCCATAAATGCAGAGTGGTGGGCTGGTCGTTCGTCGTCACATTTTTGGATAATTTGACACTACTACGGTGGTTGTTTTGTGTATGAAGAGATTAGGGTATGTTGAGCTGTTTTGTAGTATTTTGTGGTGTATATAAGGTTGGAAATACTGTATATATGTTTTTATTGTTGTGTCCTTGTGTTGTTGGTGTTATCTTAAATTTGGATGAAGTAAGGATTATAGGGGAGATGCTGCCTGCTTTAAGCTTGTCGTTCGTTGTTCAATGGTTGTACCTTTCATAACTTAATGATAGTATTATTATAATTGTTGTAGATTAAAGTGAGAAGAGGCAATTCCAATGTGGTTATTGGAAATATTGTGATAAGGTATTATTGTACCTTCATTTTGGCATGATCCGTAACTACATGCGTTTGATAATGAGACATAAAGAGAAGTTCGTATTCTTAAATTTATGTACATTATCCTAATCTCATAAGTTACAGTATTCTCCCTTATCAAGAATTTATATTCAGTTAAGTATTGTTTTCTTCTAGTCAATAGAGAAGAGGTTCTATATATATATATATACAGTATGACAATAGTTTCACCACCATCGACCTATAATCGATGGGCAGGCCCCTATTGGGCAACCTCTGACCATATTGTAAGTTATATACCAAGCCTACTGTGGCCGAGCTCTTATGAGCAAGCCCAGAATGGCCGAGATACAGAGCCTAGAATGGCCGAGGGCCTATAAGCGAGCCTACTTTGGCAGAGCAGTTACACATACCGAGCCTTATTAGGCCGGACTACTATTTTACTTACTATATTGAGAGAGAGATGAGTCAATATCAATAGGTAAGCATATCTTCAAATTATATTTGACTTCGAGGTACTTTCAGTTATTATATTATTAGTTCAGTTTTAGCTTTTAGTTATTCTGTTGCCTTACATACTGAGTACATTATTTTGTACTGACGTCTCTTTTACTGGGATGCTGCATTCATGCAAGCAGGTTCGGATAGACAAACTAGTAGACCTCCTCCATAGGTGATGTCCGTGTTCATCTTGATCGGCAAGCTCCACTTCCTCGGAGTTACCAGGTCCATACCTTGGACTCCATTTTATATATACAGGCTTGATGGGTAGGTCGATGTCGTGTCCCAACCATTATACAGTTCAGTTATCCCTATAGGATTGTGGACGAGTCCTCTACATTTAATATATCAATATTATGGCTTTACCATCCCTATGTAGATATTTAGTTTGGTATTGCTAGTTGTAGTTATTTTCAAATGATTCAGAATATGGCCTCGTCGGCCTAAGTTGAGGGTTACCCCTCCAGAGTTCACAGTTACAGAGTGGTACGCTCGGGCCGAGTATGGCACTGGGTGTCGGCCACGCCTCTTTAGCTTTGGGGTGTGACATTATGTTTGTGTTGCTTGTAAGGAAATTATGTGAATCCATGCGGCGTCATAAGGTGGGCTAAAGTGCGTGTAGCTATTTCGAGAAAAATGTTTTCCAAACTATTTAACTGTAAGGCTCACGCGGCATAGTAAGGAAAGATTGTGATTGAAATCGAGAAATGTGAATATGAGGCGGTACCTCATTTATGATTCTTTTTATATACGAGGCGGTACCTCGGTTGTGATTGTTATTGTGCACGACATAGTAGCTCGTTGTGATTCTTGTTGTTTATCTCATGTTGCAAAGGCATTTTGGTGGGAACACTTCTTGTTGTTTTATTCTTCCTTGTTCTAATAGTTATTGTCTGTATGTGACCATTGTGGTTCTCTTAAATTGATCACTTTATGTTATCTCTATTCTTACAATTCCTGCAGTAGTTCATGTTATTAACTTGTTTCGTATCAGTTATTTTTTGGCCTTCCATTGTTTATCGCTATTATGTGTTTATACTATTTATTGTGTCCTTGTAGGTGTCTTGACCTGGCCTCATCACTACTCTACCGAGGTTGGGCTTGATACTTACTGGGTACCATTGTGGTGTACTCATACTACGCTTATATAAATCTTTTTGTACAGATCAAAGTACGTCTGCTCGCGCCGGACGCTAGAGGTTGATTGAGTAGCTGCTTTTTGAGACCTCAAGGTATACTTGCTCGACGTCCGTAGGCCTCACAGTAAACTTCTATCTTAGACATTCTACTATTTACTTCTCATTTCAAACAGTATTGTATATCGGCACTATTAGTACAAAGAAGTTTTAAAGGCTTAGAAGCTAAACAAATTGAAGAAAATAAGTTTCATCGAAAGTCGATAAGTTTGGAATGTTGTAACATGTAATTTTGGGGTGAGACTAGGATTCATAACATGATACGAGGGTTATGTAATATGTTATGTTTGTCGTATGATAGTCGCGTGTTAAGTTTGAAGTCAGGCGAGTTGAGGAACAAAAGTCGATGAAAGTCATCACAAGTTGCATTCATAAGTTTTACTGCATATTGGGTCAAATATAACTGCCATTGTCTCCCAATATACTTAGATTTACTAGGTGTTCCACCCATCAAATTGAATATATATGAGTCTATTTTCTAACGCATTAAACTGTTTGTCAATACGACATCGTGGTAGAGAGATATATGCATTTTTGCAAGACTGCGCAGACTGCTAGGTGACAAGTAGGTGTGTCACCTACTTGCTTAAATGAGAGGATTAAATATACCCAAAAAGGGGCTATTTCGGATCGGCCAAAGAGCCCATTTAAGGGCTTATCTCCTACAATATAAAACTCATTGTATAGCACAATAACCAAACATAACCCCTGCAAAAAAACAATCCTCCCAAAAATTGAACGCAAACCCTAATTGATTTTCTCTCCTTTTCAAGTTCTAGTTGGAGAAAAACCTAGAGTTTCAAGAACCAAGATATGAGATGAGTTATTCAACAAATAAGGTATGTTTACTGCTATCTTGCATGCATTGTTTCTGCTGGATATGTATGGAAAGTCGTTCTATAATTGTAAAAACTAACGGGACGGTGATCGGAAGCCATGGGTTCGAGTTATTCACTTGTAGCGGACTGTTTTGTGGACTGTTTCGTGTTGCTGTTGGATTGCGTGTTCTACTACTGTTTTATGGAGTTTTGGAGGCGAATGTGTGTGGATAAAAACCACATAAATGCAGGGTGGTGGGCTGGTCGTTCGTCATAACATTTTTGGGTTGTTTGACACTACTACGATGGTTGTTTTGTGTATGAAGAGATTAGCGTGTGTTGGGCTATTTTGTAGTATTTTGTGGTGTATATAAGGTTGGAAATAATGTATATATGTTTAATTTGTTGTGTCCTTGTGTTGTTTGTGTTATCTTGCATTTAGTGGAAGTAAGGATTATAGGGGAGATGCTGCCCATTTTAATACAAAATAAGCTTGCCGTTCGTTGTGCGATAGTTGTACCTTTCGTAACTTAATGATAGTATTATTATCATTGTTGTATATTAAGGAAAGTTCAACGTGGTTATATAAAAGATTGTGATAAGGTATGTTAAGGCTAAACCTTTTCTTTATTTTGGCATGATCCGTAACTACATGAGTTTGATAATGAGACATAAAGTGAAGTTTGTAATCCTAAACTTATGTACATTCTCCTAGTCTCTTATCGGGACTTTATATTTAGTTAAGTATTGTTTTCTTCCAGTCAAGAGAGCATAGGGTCTATATAGATATATACAGTATGACAATACTTTCACCACCATCGACCTATAATCGATGGATAGGCCCCTAATGGGCAACCTCTAACCAGATGGTAAGTTATATACCGAGCGTACTACGGCTGAGCGCTTATGAGTGAGCCTAGAATGGCCGAGATACAGAGCCTAGTATGACTGAGGGCCTATGAGCTAGCCTACTATGGTAGAGCAGTTACACATACCGAGCCATATAGGGCCAGACAACTATTTTACTTACTATATTGCGAGAGAGATGACTCAGTATCAATGGGTAAGCATATCTTCAAATTATATTTGACTCCCAGGTACTTTCAGTTATTATATTATTAGTTCAGTTTCAACTTTCAGTTATTCTGTTGCCTTACATACTCGGTACATTAGTTTGTACTGACGTCCCTTTTGCTGGGGATGCTGCATTTCATGCATGCAGGTTCGGATAGACAGACTGGTAGACCTCCTCCATAGGTGATGTCCATGTTCAGCTTGATCCGTAAGATCCATTTCTTCGGAGTTACCAAGTCCGTACCTTGGATTTCATTTTATATATACAGGCTTGATGGGTAGGTCGAGGCCCTGTCCCGACCATGATATAGTTTAGTTATCCCTAGAGGCTTGTAGACGAGTACTGGACATTTTATATATAAGTATTGTGGCTTTACCAGCCCTATGTCGATGTTTAGTTTGGTATTGCTAGTTGTACATGTTATTTTCAGGTGATTCAGAATATGGTCTAGTCAGCCTATATTGAGGGCTACCTCTCCAGAGTTCACAGTTACAGAGTGGTACGCTCGGCCACGCCTCTTTAAGTTTGGGGCGTGACATTATATGTATGCTACTTGTAAGGGAATTATGTGTAGCCACATGATGTCATAAGGTTGGCTAAAGTGCGTGTAGCTATTTAGGGAAAAATGTTTTCAAAACTATTTAACTATAAGGCTCACGCGGCGTAATAAGGAAAGATTGTGATTGAAATCATGAAATGAGCATATGAGGCAGTACCTCGTTTGTCATTCTTGTTATATACGAGGTGGTACGTCGGTTGTGATTCTTATTATGCACGACGCAGTAACCCATTGTGATCCTTGTTGTTTATCTCATGTTGCAAAGACAGTTTGGTGGGAACACTTCTTGTTGTTTTGTTCTTCCTTGTTCTAACAGTTATTGTCTATATGTGACCATTGTGGTTCTCTTTAATTGATCTCTTTATGTTAAATCCGTGCTTACAATTCCTGTAGTAGTTCGTTTTATTAACTTGTTTCGTATCAGTTATTTCTTTGCCTTCCATTATTTATCGTCATTATCTGTTTACACTATTATTACGCACTTGTAGGTGTCTTGACCTGGCCTCGTCACTACTCTACTGAGGTTAGGCTTGATATATAGTGGGTACTGTTGTGCTGTACCCATACTACGCTTATGCATATCTTTGTGCAGATCCAAGTACTTCTGCTCGCGTCGGACGCTAGAGGTTATTTGAGTAGCTACTTTTTGAGACCTCAAGTATACCTACTCGACGTCCGCAGGCCTCAGAGTCCCCTTCTATTTTAGACATTCTACTATTTACTTCTCGTTTCAAACATTATCGTATATCAACACTATTAGTACATTCTTATAAAGATAATGACTTTGTTCCACCAGGTTTTAGGGAGAGGGTTGGCTATTGTACTGTTGAGTTTATTATTATAGTGTGATGGTTTTATTTCAACTTTTGTAGTATTTTTACTATTTCTCTATGCATGTTAGGCTTACCTAGTCGTAGAGACTGGATGCCATCACGACACCTAAGCAGGGAAATTGGGGTCGTGACAAGTTGTTATTAGAGCTCTAGGTTCATAGGTGTTACGAGTCATAAGCAGGTTTAGTAGCTTCTTGTGGATCGGTACAGAGATTTCTGAACTTACCTTCGAGAGGCTACGGAAATGTTAGGAAACTTCACTTCTTTGATTCCTTAACATGTGAGATTGTTGAGTTCGAAATCTTAATCTTTGAGGACACGCACTGTTGGATCTGACGATCAAACACCCGCGCCACCTACTAAGGCCCCGAGAGGCTGGGGCCGGGGCCGGGGCAGGGGCGAGGGAGGGGCACGCGATGCAGCTAAAGCACCTGTCCAAGCTGCGACAGAGGAACCACCAGTAACTCAAGTTGGGGACAGGCACCTGTTGCCACCCCTGCACTTTAGGAGAACCTTGCTCAGCTCTTGAGCATGTTTGGTACTCTAGATCAGGCGAGGTTGATTCCACTTGCACCGGCCACATCTCAGTCTATTAGAGGAGCTCAGACTACAATAGCCCATTCTCTAGAGCAGCGGGTCTATGTTGTTTAGGTCCCAGAGGTTATATCAGTACATCTTGTTGTTCCAGTTTAGCTCGGGGTTAGGGCAACAACATCTGAGGATGAAAAGCTTAGACTTGAGAGGTATAAGAAGTATCACCCTCACACTTACAGTGGTTTAGCTTTAGAGGATGCACATGGTTTCCTAGAGGAATGGCACTATATTCTCCGCACCATGGGTATTGTGGAGACGAGTGGGGTTGCTTTTACTACATTCCAGCTATCACGAGAAGCGTATCAGTGGTGGCGAGTGTATGAGGAGGATAACTTCACTTACATTGACTCGGGTTTCAGAGATGTTCTTGAGAGAGTTTGTTCCTCAGACCCTTTGGGATGCATGGCACACGGTGTTTGAGCAGCTGCATCAGGGTTCTATGATAGTGTTAGAGTATGCCGTATGATTCAGTGATTTGTCTAGACATGGATGTGCCTTGGTTTCTTTAATCAAAGAGAAAGTTCGTAAATTTATCGAAGGGCTCAACTATGGTATTAGATTCAGGATAGATCGAGAGTTGGAGACAGATACCCCATACCAGTAGGTGGTAGAGATTGCACTGAGGTTGGAGGGTATGTAGGGCCATGAGAGAGAGGACAGGGAGGCCAAAAGGCCTCGGGGTAATAGAGGATTTAGTGGTGGCCACGTCGCAGCTACAACCCGTCATGGTAGAGGATAAGTGAGTCGTCTTGTTCTATCAACACTTCCAGCTTGTAGTGGGTCTCCGATTATTCTGAGGTCTCAAGTTGCACACTTTTCTCATCCACTTTCTAGTGCACCTCTTGTACGGGATGCCTTCAGCTGTCAGTCCATCCGACCAGGCCTGGGCCAGTTTCAGCATCCATGTCGACTGAAAGCTTTATTTGAGTATGGTGCTACCCCTCATATGGTTAGAGATTGCCCCAGATTCAGGAGGGGTGCACCTCCATAGAGTACTCAAGCTCTAAATATTCAGTTAGGTCCACAGACTTCTCAAGCCATTATTGCTGCCCCAGTTGCCGCTCCACCTGCACAGCCTGCTAGAGGTGGGGGACAGCTAGGGGTGGGGTACGGGAAGGTAGAGGTCTCCCTAGAGGGGAAGGCCAAACCAGATTCTATGCTTTTCTAGGTAGGACGGAGGCAGTCGCTTCATACGCAGTCCTTACAGGTATGATTCCAGTTTTCCATAGAGATGCCTTAGTCTTATTTGATCCGAGATCCACTTATTCATATGTGTCATCTTACTTTACTCCATATTTTGATATATCTCATGATTCGTTGAGTTCTCCTATTTACGTGTCCATGCCTATTGGATATTCTATCATTTTGGACCGCGTGTATCTGTCGTGTTTAGTTATCCTTGGTGGTTTTGAAACCAGAGTTGATGTATTGTTACTTAGTATGATAAACTTTGATGTTATCTTGGGCATGGACTGGTTGTCGCCCTATCATGCTATTCTAGATTGTCACGCCAAGACTGTGACATTGGCTATGCTTGATTTTCCATGGTTAGAGTGGAGGGGTGCATTGGACTTTCCTAGCAGGGTTGTGTCATTTCTAAAGCTCAACGGATGGTTAAGAAGGGGCGTGATTCTTATCTAGCCTTTGTGAGAGACGGCAGTGTTGATACTCCTACCGTTGAGAATGTTCCGGTACTGAGAGACTTTCCAGATATATTTCAAGTGGATCTTTCGGGCATGCCGCACGATAGGGATATCTATTTTGGTATTGACTTATTGCCGGACACTCGTATTGTATGGTCCCAGTAGAGTTTAAGGAGTTACAGGAGCAGTTGCAAGAGCAACTTGAAAAGAGTTTCATTCGGCCTAGTATGTCACCTTAGGGTGCTCCCGTCTTATTTGTGAAGAAGAAGGATGGTTCTATGCTCATGTGTATTAATTATCGGTATTTGAACAAGGTTACAGTGACGAATACGATTCTCTTACCGCGCATTGATGACTTAATCAACTCCAGGGTGCCAAAGTGTTCTCAAATATTGATTTGCGGTCAGGGTATCATCAGCTGAAGATTCGGGATCTAGATATTCCAAACAATACTTTCAGGACTCAGTATGGTCATTATGAGTTCCTTGTGATGTCATTTGGGCTGACCAATGCCCGAGCAACATTTATGCACCTGATGAATAGTGTATTCCGGCCATATCTTTATTCATTCGTCATTGTGTTTATTGATAACATATTAGTGTACTCCCGCAGTCGGGAAGAACATGAGCAACACTTGAGGATCGTGCTTCAAACCTTGAGAGAGAAGAAGTTATATGCAATATTCTCAAAGTGTGAATTATGGCTTGATTCAGTGGTGTTTTTGTGTCATGTGGTGTCTAGTGCGGGGATCAAGGTAGATCCAAAGAAGATTGAGGCAATTCAAATTTGGCTCAGACCGTCTTCAACTACTGAGATTCGGAGTTTCCTTGGGTTGGCCTGGAATTTTTGTCGTTTCGTAGAGGGTTTCTCATCTATTGCTGCACCTATGACCAAATTGACCTAGAAGGGAACTCTTTTCATATGGTCCGAGGAGTGTGAGGCGAGCTTTCAAAAGATCAAGACTGCTTTGACTACAGCTCCAATGTTGGTGTTTCCTACGGGTTCGGTGTCTTACACTGCGTATTGTGATGCGTCACGTGTTGGCCTTGGTGCGGTATGGATGCAAGATCGTAGGGTGATTTCCTATGCATTGTCACGTCCCGACCTTGAGGAGCGTGACCGGCGCTCAACCGAGATAACCCGACCGAGAAAGCTTATACAATACCTCCTACCCGAATTCCCTCATGATTAAGGAGAATATCTATTTCATTAGTTAGACAATGAGGAGGATCATGTCAACAACATCATTTCATCATCAGTAGTTACATCATTGTAAGCCTCAAAATACATACACTTTCATAGTTTGAAGTGGTACAGGTGGTACAAATACAACATTACGAGATTGATCTTCCCAATGCCAACATACTACCCATACTATGTCTACAAAGCCTCTAATATATATACAAAGGAATACAATGATAGTGCCGGCAACAAGGCCCCGACAATACATCAAAACTAAATGCACAAGGAGCAAAAGATATACGCCCCCGGAATGAAGTGGGGCTCTGATAAGTTGGTATTTTACCCACTTATCTCTTCTTGATACTTAGGCTTTTGTAAGATTTTGTTGAGAAACTAAGTCATTTATTGAGGTTTATTGCAATATTTCAGGTATCAAGTGATTTAGAAGTGATGGTGAAGAAACCAAGTGAAAACGAGTCAAAAAGAAGCTAAAATGGACAAAGGAAATCTGCCCAGTGAATTACCCTTCGCGAACGCGAAGGGTTAGATGTGAACACGAAGCATCAAGACAACAAGCCTTCGCGAATGCGAGATGCTCTAGGCGAGCGCGAAGAAGGAGGAAGCTAACCTTCGCGAACGCGAAGGTATAATCGTGAACGCGATGAAGCAAGAGACAAACCTTCGCGAACACGAAGGAGATATCACGAATGCGAAAGAACCAGAAATCAAACCTTCGCGAACGCAAAGTATTGTTCGTGAACGCGAAGAAGATACTTGGCGAAAAAACTAGGCAGTTTTGGAATTTCATGATTTTGACACTAAACCATTTAATACACAACCTAGCTCATTTATCAGACGATCATATCATATCTTGGAAAATCTGGCTTATTTTCAGTCCATATACTAGAGAGAACAAGTCTTGGAAGCTAGGGTTCTTGCACACACACTTGGGTCTTGAAGATTTGAAGCTTTTGGTTGAGAATTTCTTACTCCTTTATGCTCATTTCTTCATTTCCTTGCTTTGTATTGTATATCTAAATGTGTAGTATTTATTTCCAACACTTGAATTTTGTTTATGGAAATATTCATATTTAAAGTGTGGATTAAATACCTTGTTGTGCTTATGTATTGAACGATTTTTATTTATTATGAAGTGAGTTATTGTTTATTTAATTATTCTTGTTCTTAAATGTTTCCAAAGGGATTAGCTAACCCTATGACTCGCCCATTTACTTTGGATTAATTTTGGGAAAAATAGTTCGGGGTTGGGAAAGATTAATTAACAAGAACTTGAGGCGTTAATCCTCACTTTATAGATTCTACCTAGGAATAGGAATGAACTACTTGTAGCCATATTCGGGTGTGCTTAATCTCTTCATTGTTTTAAGGATAATTCAATTAGGAAATCTTGTTATTCTTCGAGAGAAGCTAATATAGAATTATTATCAGAGGCTAATAAATAATAAACTCGTTCATATTTATAAAATTGTGAAATATTTTGGATCGTTACTTGAGTATAAATCCCGATGCACCCATGCTCGTAGCCATTGATCATTTTACTTGCTTTCTAGAATAGTTTACGTTTTCTCATTTAGCTATAATATTTTCTCAACAACCATTCTAAGTGTTTGGCATTACATAATAAGTGATAATTATCTTACATTCCTAATCACCTATATATTGTTCTCTGTGGGATTCGACCCCGACTCATAGTTCGGTAAATTATATTGCATGCGACCATGTCCATTTACTTTTTAGTAGTGGATTTGGACGTCATCAAAATTGGCGCCGTTGCCGATGAACAATTTGGCGTAATTTAGGTTGTTTGAGAAATAAGCATAAGTGCTTTGGTCCAAACTTGTGAATATTTTTGTAATTATCTTTCTTACCTTGGTTGTTTTTTTTTCTTGTTTGTTTCTTGTTTATTTTCTTAGGTTTGAAAAACAAAATGGGATCATATAATGAAAATTGGTCAGATGGTAGTTGTTCATACTTTGATGAACCTTGTCCTTATTCTGGAGGACCACACTCGTGCCAAAATTGTTTAAATTCTCCTGGGAGTGGAGTATTTGTGATAAGTGTGGTCGTCAAAATGGTCATTGCGATGATTGTGCTTGTTTTTCCTTCCCTTCCCCAAGCCCCTGCTATGATGATTCTACTTCTTGTGATAAAAATTATAGGGATATGGAAGTGGAAGAAATTGAGGATGGTCAAAATAGAGAGTTTAAGCTTATGTTAGAATGCCTACTTGAAGGAGGAAACAAAGAGCAAAATACCTTGGAGGAGCTTTTGGAGAATAGTCTCCAAAATAACTTGGCGCTTGAAAGGTTGAACTCACAAATGGAGGAAATGCTTGAAGCTTTAGAAGTCCAAAAAGCCTTGGAAGTGAATGATAGCCAAAACTTTTTCCTTAGAGGTTGAAATCGAAAATCCTTCCTTGGCAGTTGATCAAAACCAAGAAGAACTCTTAAATGCTCAAAATGAAAGGATGATGCTCATGTTGGAGGCCATTCTTGAAAATGAGGAGAGGCAAAGCTTGGCACTCGAGGACATAAAACAAGCACTAACTCAAAATTATGATAATATTCGCACCTTGGAAAATCAAATAAAAATATTGGTTGAGGCTCACTATGCCCACTAACTTGAGAGTGTGGAAAGAGATCAAGAAGAGTCCGAGCTCGAGGAAGAAAGCGAGCTTTATTTTGAGAAATCAAAAATTGAACATCCTCCAACCGACTCCATGAGTGTTAATGATGCCAAGAAAAATATGAAATTAGAGCCAACCGGTGTAAGTGAAAATATGGTTGAAGTCGACTCTAGTTCGGGGTAAAAAGAGAATGTCAAAATTTGGGAAGATTTGCAATTTGAAGGCTTGAGGTTGCCTTCCAAGGATTTTTCAACCTTGAAATTGCATGGTAATATGGTAATTGAGCCGTGAGAATCCATATGGAAGTGCAAAGAAGAAAAATAAGAGCCATACATTTTGCAATTTGCATATTCAAAAAGGCAAAATGACATTTCTCACATGAAAGCCAAGAAACGCAAAATGAAGAAATTGAAGTTTGGATTGATCATTTACCTACCACCACCCCCCGTGGCTTGTGGTCACAAGCTTGATTCCACGTTAGGTGCCCAATTCATATCTTCCAAGTGGCGAGAAAAGTGGTAAAGTTGATCCGCGTCGTGCCACGACGTTAAATGCGGCGCTTGGTGGGAGGCAACCCATCATTTTCAAAACGTTTACTCGTTTTTGAAATTTTCTTTTTTAGAATAGTTAGTATATTGTTTGTGACTAATCTGCCAAGTTTCACATTTTTTGGAGTTGTTTTGTGCAGGTGGCATGGTTTGGGCAGTCCAAACCAGTAGCTGCTGGGAAATTGAAAAAACAGGTCTTTGCGTTCGCGATATATCCTCGCGTTCGCGAAGGTTTGTCTCCCAGGTCTTCGTCTTCACTGCAGAACCTCGCATTCGCGGCCAGTGGTCTTTTCTAAAGCTTTGCATTCGCGTGGTTCCACTTGCGTTCGCGACCGTTGGCTAGATTTACCCTTCGCGTTGGCCACCATGCCCTCGCGAACGCGTATGGTCATGTAAGTTTGAAAATTGTTAAAACACTGGAAACTAACAGTTTACCCTATTTGTTTCTTTTTGGCTAAAGAAAAACTCTCACTACACCTTCACCATAATCTTCAAGCACATTTGCAAGGTATGTAATTTCCTCTGTTGTCTCTTAACGCTTTCTTCTCTTTCTTGGTGTAAAACAATAGAAGAACAACCATGGTTGTTTGGTCCTTAGGGTTCAAATTTTGAGTATAAAATATCAAATTCGTGTGTGAAATTGGTTGTGCTTGCTGGGTGAGGTTGGTTGAGTGTGTGTTTGTGTTTGTGATTGTTTGTGTAAAATTGTGGGCAAGATGTGTGCTGAAGTTGATTGAAACACGAGAAGGAAAATAGGTCACACATACTGTTTGACGAAATGCCTCAACGAAAAATAGGCCTGTGCAAAGAAGATTACCTTCGCGAACGCGATGCTCTGCTCGCGTACGCGAAGGGCAAATTCTGGGCAAAAAATGTTTTTTTTGACGCTCGTGAATGCGAAGGTCTAAATCTGGGCAAAAAGATTTTTGCTCTTTGCAAACGCGGTTGTTCTCTCGCGAACGCGAAGAGCAATCACTGATAGTCCTTAAATTGGTGAAAAACAGTAACTTTGCACAGCTCTGCCCGGGACCGTTTTTGCCCATTTCATCGGCCTAAATACTTCCTAATACATTGTTTTAAGTGTCTATATGAGCTTTTAACATTGTTGGTCTTTTTTGTAGGTCCTTTAGGCATAAAATGGATTAGGTACACAATGAAATTGAGAAGAACATGTCCTTGAAGTTGAACAAGAGGAACCCTTTGATCATGACCGGTTTCTATCTGCAGCATGTGAGCGGAAATATGATGAACTCTTGTCAAAGACCATAGTCAGGGAAAGAGGCATAAATATAGAAAAGGTTGAAGCTAAAACGCTGGGCTTCTACAGAAGATTGATAGAAAGCAGGTGGATTCGTTTTGCCGAGCAACCAAATAATACCAATCATACAGTAGTTTTGGAATTTTATGCAAACACCTCGAGAACCAACTACCAAGGTACCTTAGTTACTACTGTGCGGGGTGTGCAAGTCCATTTCAGCCCTGATATAATCAATGGAATTTATGGCCTTCCCAATGCCGATAATGAGGTCTACAGAGACAGAGCTAAAGCAGGAGGAAACCAGTGGTTAGTGGACAAATTACATGATGGGGTGACCCCAAAGTGGATGACAGTGCACAGGGGAGTCGATTCTCATGATTTCACAGTCGAGGCAAAGACATGGCTCTCTATTATCTGTGCAAGAGTATTGCCTTCTACAAATGACACTGATGTGACACCAGAGAGGGCACTGATAATTACTGCTATAATGGATGGGCTACCTGTGAACGTGGGGGAGCACATTGTTAGAGAAATCGAGGAAGCCACCCTTGGGAGGTCCAAGAGCGTATTCTTCCCATCCTTGATCACTTAACTATGCTATGATGCTGGGGTGTTAAAACACCCAGATGACGTTGAGAAAGGTCCGGGAAGCTTTTAGAAGCTCAAGATTGCCTTGACTACGTAGCCAGTATTGGTGTTGCCCACAGGTTCAAGATCCTATACGGTATATTGTGATGCATCTCGTATTGGACTTGGTGCGGTATTGATGTAAAATGGCAGGGTGATTGCATATGGGTTGCGGTAGTTGAAGGTTCACAAGAAGGATTACCGTGTTCATGACTTAGAGTCGGCATCTATTGTTCATGCGCTGATGATTTGGAGGCACTATCTTTACAGCGTGTCGTGAGAGGTATTCACGGATCAACAGAGCTTGCAGTATATGTTCAAACAAAAGGAACTCAATTTGAGGCAGATGAGGTGGTTGGAGCTATTGAAAGACTAAGCTATCACCATCTTGTATCATCCCGGGAAGGCCAATGTGGTAGCCGATGCCTTGAGTAGAAAGTCAACGAGTATGGGCAGCCTTGCATACATTCTAGTCGGTGAGAGACCGCTTGCATTAGATGTTTAGACCTTGGCCAATCAGTTTGTGAGATTGGATATTTCCGAGCCTAGTCGTGTTCTAGCTTGTACAGTCACTCGGTCTTCCTTGTTTGAGGACATCAGGGAGAGACAGTTTGATGACCCTTATTTGCGTGTCCTTACGGACACAGTGCGGCACAGTGATGCCAAGCAGGTTACAGTAGTAGATGATGGAGTTTTGAGGATGCAGGGTCGTGTTTGCGTGCCTAATGTGGAAGGACTTCATGAGTTGATTCTTGAGGAGGCCCGTAGTTCCTAGTATTCTATTCATCCGGGCACCGCCAAGATGTATCAAGACTTGCGGCATTATTGGTGGAGGAGGATGAAGAAGGACATAGTTTCATATGTAGCTTGGTGTCTAAATTGTCAACAGGTAAAGTGTAAGCATCAATGACCTGGTGGTTTGCTTCAGAAGTTAGAGATTCGTGAGTGGAAGTGGGAGCGTATCACTATGTTATTCGTTGTTGGACTCCCATAGACTCAGAGGAAATTCGATGTAGTTTGGGTCATTATGGACAGGCTGACCAAGTTAGCACATTTCATTCCTGTGGCAGTTACTTATTCTTCAGAGCGGTTGGCAGAGATTTAAATCCGTGAGATCGTCCATCTTCTTGGTGTGCCCGTGTCTATCTGACCGAGGTACGCAGTTCACCTCGCACTTTTGGATAGCAGTATAGTATGAGTTTGGCACACGGGTTGAGCTGAGCACAAAATTTTATCCTCAGACGGACGGACAGTCCGAGCGCACCATTGAGATATTGGAGGACATGCTTCGTGCTTGTGTTACAGACTTTGGAGGTTCTTGGAATCAGTTCTTGCCGGTTGCAGAGTTTTACTACAACAACAACTACCAGTCGAGCATTCAGATGGCTCCCTGTGAGGCATTATACGGTAGGCCGTGCCGATTGCTGGTTGAATGGGTTGAGCCAGGGGAGGCTCGGTTGTTGGGTAAAGATTTAGTACAGGATGCCTAGGATAAGGTCAAGATTATTCAGGATTAACTTCGCACAGCTCAGTCCAGGCAGAAGAGTTATGCCGACCATAGAGTTCGTGATGTTATATTCATGGTCGGAGAGAGAGTGTTGCTTCGGGTATCACCCATGAAGGGTGTGATGAGGTTCAGAAAGAAGGGCATGTTGAGTCCTAGGTTTATCAGGCATTTTAATATTCTTCAGAGAGTGGGAGAGGTGGCTTACAAGCTTGCGTTTCCACCAGGTTCATCAGCAGTTCATCTGGTGTTCCATGTGTCCATGCTCCGGAAGTATTACGGTGATCCGTCCCATGTATTTGATTTCAGCTCTGTCTAGTTGGACAAGGATTTGACTTACGAGGAGGAGCCGATGGCTATTCTACCCCAAAAGGTTCGTCAGTTGAGGTCAAAGAGTTATCCTTCAGTCCGAGTGCAGTGGAGAGGTCAGCCCATCGAGGTAGCTACTTGGGAGTCTGAGTCGGACATGCGGAGTAGATATCACCACCTTTTCACCAGCCCAGGTACTTTTCTACATCCGTTCGAGGACGAACGGTTGTTTTGGAGGTTGAGAATGTGATGACCCGATAGGTCATCTTATGTCTTAGAACCTAATTCTGCGCTATGAAGCCTTAAATACCCGATTCTAGCCTTCCTCAATTTGCGTGCACAGTCCGGGTGTTTTTCCGGAAAGCTTTTATGTTAAAAACTAAGAAAATATGAAATGTTTTGTCTTAAAATCTATTTGAGTTGACTTCGGTCAATGTTATGAGCAAACTAACTAGGATTCATGTTTTGATGGTCCCGGTGGTTCCGTATCGTGATTTGGGACTTGGGCGTGTGCTCGAAAACAAATTCGGAAGTCCCTAGCCCGAGTTATCGCACGGGATTTGAAAATTAAAAGCTTAATGAGATTGAAATGTTTGACTTTTTGGATATCCGGTCCGTATTTTGGTTCTAGAACCTCGTATAGGTTCAATATTATATTTATGACTTTTCTGTCAAATTTGGTTTGAAACGGAGTTAGTTTGACATCATTTGGATGTCCGGTTGTTAATATAGCAATTCTAAAGTTTCTTGAAAATATCATTTGATTTTGGTGTCCGATTCAAAGTCCTAGGTGTTATTTCGGCTATTTGAAAATGCGAGCAAGTTCGTATGATATTTTTAGACTTGTGTTCCTGATTGGTTTGGAGCCCCGACGGCTCGGGTGAGTTTCAGATAGACTACGGAGTTAGTTTTGGACTTAGGAAAGTGCTTCTATGCTTCAGTTCTGGTGCATGCCTCAGACATCGTAATTGCGAGGTCAGGCTTCGCATTTACGACCTCTGTCAGGTTTGCATTTGCGAGCTTCTTCCTCGCAATTTCGAAGAGTAGCTTGGCAGCATATGGTTCGCATTTGCAATCAAACCTCCATAATTGCAAAGTGGCACTGGGGGGGACAGTGATCACATTTGCAATAAAATGGTCGCATTCGCGGAATGGCCACTTTTCACAATTGCGAATAAATCATTGCAATTCTGATGATAGCAGAAAATGTGGGACTTTGCATTTGCAAAGAAAAGCTCACATTTGCGGGGTTCGCAATTGCGAACCCAAGGTCACAATTGTGACATCTGCGACTGGTCAAGTATGGGTGAGACGACATTTTCTCTAATTCTTTAAATTTTCAGAACAAGAAAAACCTAGAGGCGATTTTTCAAAGAACCCTTCTTCCCCAATGCATTGGTAGGCGATTCTAACCGGTTTTCTTTCAATCCTTCATTACATTTCATAAGATTTAAACCTAAAATCTAGTATTTTCATGGTGGAAATCGTGGGTTTGGGTAGAATTAGGGATTTGTTTTAAATTGGAATTTAGACCTCAAATTGGGGTCGCATTTCGAAACAAATTACATAACCAGGCTTGGGGTGAATGGGCAATCGGGTTTTGGTCTGCATTTCGGGTTTGGATCAAGCAAGCCCGGGAGTTGACTTTGTTGACTTTTTCAATAATGACCTAAATTGAATTCTTTTCAATCATGGGTAGTTCCTAAGGCTTAATTTGAATCAGTTGGTTGGTAATTTGCTAGATTCTATTGGTTCGGAGGCTTGTTTGAAAGGAAAAGCCATGGTTAAGCTTTGAATTGGTCCTTTGGAGTGAGGTAAGTGTCATGGTTAACCTTGACGTGAGAGATTAGGACTTTTTTGTCTATTTGCTACATGTTTAGATGTTCGGTACTTATGCGTTGTTGTCAGGTTAAAGCATGCGGGTGGGCACTTGTTCCTCGTAGTTTATTGCTTACTTTGACCTTGTGATCCATACTTACACTAGTTACTTACTAAATTGATCGTTCTTATCGTGTGTACGGGCTTTTATGATAATTGAGTATTGATTGCAAAGTTGAGATTGGTATTGTGGAACTATTGTTGAAGTAAGGCTTGTTCTTGTTGATTCTATCTCCCTACTATTACTTGTTCATTGTTATGCGGTAAGGGAGAGTGTTAATGCACGACGGGTGATGTCGTGCCATATTATGAGTGTTAATGCACGAAGGGTGATGTCGTGCCATATTATGAGTGTTAATGCACGAAGGGTGATGTCGTGCCACATTGTGAGTTTTAATGCGCGAACGGTGATGCCGTGCCATATTGTGAGTGCTAGTAGACGAAGGGTGATGTCGTGCCATGGTGTGAGTTAATGCACGAAGGGTGATGCCGTGCCATGTTATGAGAGTTAATGCACAAAGGGTGATGTCGTGCCGTATCTATTGATTTATATTGTGAGGTTGAGAGTAAAAGTACGAAGGGTGATGCTATGCAATTTTCTTCCATGTGTTTAGTTGTTTTCACTGGTTAAAAGCATGTTGACTGTTCTAGTTATCATTTCTGTTGTATCTCTTATATCTTGTGCCCCTTTAGAATGTCCCCCTCCCAATAGTACATGTTTAGCTGTTATTGTTGTTTTCTCGTACATATATTGTTATCTGCACAGGTTTATTATGTGGGTGTCTTGGCATAGCCTCGTCACTACTTTGTCGAGGTTAGGCTTGACACTTACGAGTACATGGGATTGGTTGTACTCATACTACACTCTGCACTTCTTGTGCAGATTTTTGTACCGGCCCTAGATGATCGTGAGACTCGACAGCCCAGACTTGCTTATCTGAGACTCATGGTAGATCTGTTGGAATCTGCAGACCTTGGAGTCCCTTTCTAGTTTCCTTATTTTACTGTTTCTTTTCATTCAGAACAATTGTATTTCGTTCAGACTCTATTTGTAGAAAATCTTAGAAGCTCGTGAGTTGTGACTCGAGATCCGAATTGTATCAGATATTATGGGCTTTATTTTATTATTTCCTTCGTAACCAAATCAAAAATATTCTTGGGACTATCGTTAGTCACCAAGGAAGCGTAGGTTGAAATAACCTAACCCCGAAACTACACATGTCGGTGTAGGAGTGGATTGTGATGATTCCCCTTATTTCGGATACGATTGAGGTGATGAAAATATTTCCCCTCAATTGGGATCAGATGATTGGTAGAAAAGGATGATGTCGATCCACACAGCATGGTGGTGAGATGGCCTAGCCGATCGTGTCGTGATCAGACGCCATGCCGCACACATAGTGTTGATTGTGCTAGAAATTATAATTGAAATTGTGATTGTAGTTGATGTCTCGGATGAGACGGCCTACCCGGTTGGGTCGTGATCGAACTCCGTGCATAAAGGACGGTGGTATTGGTATTGTGAACGGTGGTATATTGGTACTAAAGATCTTCCAACTTAAGATATGGAAATTTATTTAATCACTATGTTGGTCCTAACTTGACGTTTGATGTTGTTTCTTCCACTAATTTTATGATTGTTCTTGCTTGTATTATTTATTGTTCTATTGAGATGGTGTTTTGTCATTCATACTAGTACTATTCCATATGTACTAACTTCCCTTTTACTGGGGGCGCTGCATCTTCAATGGAAGCAGTTGGTTCCACAACAGCAGACATTGATCAGTGATAGCGGTACACCCTCTTCCCATCTGACTTGGTGAGCCCCACTTCATTTCGGGGTCATGCATCTTTTGTTCCTTGTGTATTGTGTTTGAGGTATAGCCGAGGCCTTATTGCCGGCACTTCCATACTACTCTTCTGTTGTACTTAGAGGCTCCGTAGATAGGTTGTAGGTGATGTTTGATGTTAGGGACTGAACTAGAAGTATTGTTATTTGACAAACATATTTTTCATTATATCTATAAACTTGTAATATTTTGCAAATCGTATAAGAATTTCGTTTACGAAATTGGAAAAGAATGGGCAACATTACACTCTCCTCATGTATGTCTCTTGATATTGATTTTAGATTGTTCATGGGTAAGATTGGATAGAAGGCATTAAGTAGGCTTGTTTGGCCGGGTTATCTCAGTTTAGCGCTGGTCGCGCTTCCCGAGGTCGGGGCGTGACAAAGTTGGTATCAGAGCCTAAGATTTTAAAGTGTCCTAGAATGTCTCGGAGCCATGTCTAGTAGGGTCGTCCTTATCAGTGTGTTGTCGACTATATCTATAATGAGGAGGACACTTGGAAATTTAGGAATTTCACCATTCTTTGATACTCCAGATCGTGCGATAGAGCTCAAGACAGGAAGCTAATTTCCTCGTGTCTCATTTTCCATATGCGCAACCCACGGGTTCGAGGCAGCGAGGAGGGAATGAAAGAACAAGTTGCTAGGGGAAGTGTCCCTGTTCCTATTAATGTCACTATGCCACAAGATCATGTCCTGAGAGAACCTAAAAAACGAAAAAGGGTTGTTTCTACCAATAAGCCGGAATATTTGATTTGTAAGAAGCGCCACTTAGGGGACGTGCTTGATGACTCTTGAAATATATTATGATTGTGGAAAGAGGGGGCACAAGAAGAACAAATGCACTAGGTTGGGTACACCTATCCCGGTCTGCCCGATATGCGGGCGGGTACATTTTCCATCGTGTTGTGAGTATGCTCAATAGTGTGTTAGGGATGGCAGGCTTGGTAAATTCCAATGGCCTACATAACAAACCGGTATATAGATTGTTACTCCCGCCATGATGGCTTGGAGGATAGATAGGGGGAATGTGTTTGATGTATGCATAAAGGGTAAATATCATGTTAGTGGGGCGAGTCAGTGTAGTGGACCTCATCCCCATTGTGTGAAGTGCAGGAGATATTATTCGGGGGTATGTCACTATGGTACCAATGTATGTTATTGTCATGACCCAAACCGATGGGCCGCGACGGGCACCTGTGATATCAACTTATACATAAGTCATACGGGCCTATAAGACCAAAATAACCACTCGTACACTTAACAATAGCCCGACAAGGCCATAAAATCTTTTACGTACATGACATCCGTCTACAAACCTCTAAGAATACATATGTTTCATAAAGTTCGGGACAGATTCCCGCCATACCAAACAATACACGTCTAAATCATATTGACCAAAGAACCAACTCCGGAGCAAATGGAGCGCACCAACATCTTCCGTTGAGCTGATAGCCTACTTGGAGGGCTCTCGGCCTGTCTATCAGGACCTGCAGGCATCAAACACAGTGTCCCCAACTAGAAGGGATGTCAGTACAAATAATGTACCGAGTATATAAGGAATGAAAATTAGTAAATAATAGACAAGACAAAATATGGAGTAAAAGACTTGACATGTATGTCTGAATAACTCTGTGAATCATTACTATTATAATGTCACGCATATGCGTATAAATGTCATACCATGCATGGGTATATGCATTCATAACATCATCAAGCCTCTGAGGGCATCCCATTATATCATCTCGGTCACTATGGGCAAATATCAACATATACTAGCTGATTCGGTGGTGGTGCGTATGTAATGCCGTAACCTTTTCCCATATCCCATATACATATATATACACGTATATATCGCCATCTGGTCATTGGTCAAAGTACATGTATAAATGCATGAAATGCATAAGAATTACGTTAATAAGATTTCTCGAATTATAATAAAATCAAGATGCCTTTCGGATAAACTTTATCAAATATGTATTTTTCTGAGACTCATGAACAGATGATAGAATAATAAGACACATGGGGAATAAATAATATAGACACCCCTAATATTTTTATGCATAGAGACATTTATGAAAGTTGCGTAATTTGCTCGTTTCATTTATATCATGCCAAAAGGAAAGAAGGGATAGCCTTAACATACTTGAGTCGATTCTATTGAAAATTCCTCTAACACACATTAATTGCGATGAAACACGTAACGGCGAGATCGAAATAGGGGATAATCCGTATGATATTCTTGAGAAATATTGTACCGTACTTCCTTATAATTGCCAAATCTTGTTTTGATATATGACTGTCACGCTCTTAAAAAAGGATATGTGACTCTATCTTAAGAATGGATATGTTAAGAATGAATATGTTAAGAATGAATAAGTTACTCTTTCTTAAGAGTGGATATGTTAAGAACGGATATGTGACTCACGTTTGTTTAAGAATGTCAAATCCCATATCTCTAATCTTGCCACATAATGTAATGACTTAAGAGTCACAATTAATGGGGTGGCGTACTGCCACGTGGGGAAGGGTTAAATCTTATCCAACTCTTTAATTAATTATCCAATAATTGCATAATTAACTAGGCAATCTCCCATTATCCAATAATTAAGAATTATCTTAAATTACATAAATACTACTCACTTTCAATACACTTTATACACCTTACTATCATGGTCATGTGGTACCTTGTATGGCACTAGTTCATAAATACCGGGTATTTTAGCTCGAGCCGTATTTTATCCCAAAATGTCAAACTCTGACGAAATTCCTTTTTTCGATTTGCTTACCCTTTCTCCTTCACGAATTTACTCATCACGTGTTTGAAATAGCATAATGCTTATAATTTCAAAATAACCTCATTCCCGAATTTTACGTCGATTAACTTACGAAGAAACTTTAACATACGAAAATGCGGGATTTAACATCATTCCCTCCTTTGGAATATTCGTCCTCGAATGTTGACTGATGCACTTATCATTTTCATAACCTATAGCTCTTGTGAATACTTTAGTACTCCTCTTGCCATCTAGGCAACTATTCTATGAATGAATCCCAAATACCAGGGCATTCCCCCCTTTTGGCCTCTTTCTCAAACCACGACTCGTGGTCGGAATCATTCCAATCTTGTAACTGTTGCTATCTTTTATCATGCAAACCGACTCTGACTTTGTAAGTGCACCTATGCAACTCTTCTCTCCTTTTTCCTCCACCTTTTAGCCAATCCCTGGGCCTCATTTTGTGAAGATATACAGAGCTTAATAAGATGTCCCTCTGGGCATCTATAATTACAATGCAGTTCTTCGCTCGATACTTTGTTGAACTTCCGAATATTGCTATATCTTATTTCATAGACCCTGTTATCCATTCATATGACTTTACTACATCTAGGCAGGTCATACTATACCATAATTCTTACTTCGATTTATCGTTGCTGGGGTCTACTACCAAACTCCAGGTTACTCTTTCGCTGTTTATCATATATGTATAAGTCTAAGTCCGTTAATGCTTCCTCATTACTGTTCATCTTAAGAATGACGGTCTACTCTCATCTCATATTTTATAACCCTTATCCATCCATTGTTCATTAACCTCAATACTGATCTACACTCTACAACCAATAACTTGAAACCTCTTTCGTAATCACTAGGGCTCACATTGCATTAAGGAATATTTGAAGTGATTTTCTTGATCCACTTTGCAGGGATACTGTACTTCAATAACCGTATTTTATAGCATCCTAATGTGATTCACTTACGTGGGTAGTTTAATCCCATAAAAATCATGAAATATTCTTCAAATCATTACTCAATCGAAGTCACAATCGTCATCCTTTATCTATCACAATTCCACCCTAATTGTACTATCAGGGCGGCATTCCATCTCTTCTAAATGCCATTAGTCTTAGACTTATTTGAGTTCATTCAGGCTATACTGAGCTTTCTATAACTTAGAGAAATCATCAACTCTCTTGTTTTCATGGGCTAAATCCTCAAGACTTATCCATTCTCATCACCGTCTCTCTCGCCCTTTCTTATCCTTACTCTTGTCTTCCTAAAACCTTGTCGCTTTACCTCACTTTAGCTTGCTACCAACACATATCTATTTATACTACTCGCAACCTTTATTCAACTTGCTTGCATCATAGGTTTCCTTGTGTCATCCTGGAACATCAAGCGAGACATCACATCGTCTCTAACTCTTCTTTACTTTCTTAATTAGATCTCTCGATATTTAGAAACCATAGGTTGGAAGATATGCCACTGACGATGCCGCTACTATTCCTGGATACTGAATCCCAGCGCTTCTTACCTTCTATCTGTTGTATGGATTATTCGCAACCTTCTACGTTTGAGTATCTCGTACGTTGTTCACCTTTACCTTACTTACCTTAAAATCTAGCATCACGTCTTCTATCACTTTCATGACCTTTCTTTAACACATGTATAATTTACATCCACAACTTGAAGCTCTATTATAATACTTGCACCTCTGGTGCATACACAATCCGGTGAGAGCTTCATGCTGACTTCTTATGAGGCTGGTACTCTTTTGATTGGCTTTATCGTAGAGCCGTTATAGAATATGGCTATTGTACTATCTCTGTTGTACCTCTGATATTAAGAGTGATTCTGCAATGTCATCAATCACGATTTCTATAATTTTCTAGGTCCAATAATCAGACTCCTAATTTACTTTGTTGATGTAACTCTTTAGTTTCCTCGTCCCTCTGATCAACTTTTTTGTAGGCGTAAGCTATATTCCGATCTGTGACTCATGGTATGAGTTATTACTTTAGCTTTTCATAGATGCTATAGAATATCCGTGATACCATCATCTAATAATTCAATCCCTTGTCTATGACCGGGACTCAATTCTTTCCTTTAACTTATACTAGAGTCTTCTACAGCTGTATGTTTGTCAACATACATGTTGCATGGATGATACTTCGAAATCTTGAGTGCCTTCATAATGTAACTAACTCTGGATCATTGATCGAATAATTCCTTTCGTTCCATCTCAACTTTCTTTAAACGTAAGAAATTACTTTTCCTGGTCTTTCTGCCCCTTGTTGTGTGCATACTTAGATTATCTTAGTTCCCATGCATGTCGGAATTTTGTGCAATTCATATGGTCTCAAATATTACTTTTGGTTTCATTTCCCACTCATTATCCACGTTAGGTGCCACGTTCTTATGGAGTGCATACAAAGTTGTTGTGAGACTGTTGTTACAAGACCATTTCCTCTTTTGGTCTCTATGCTTAGGTTGGAGCCTTCTTCCTTATTTCCTCAGCTAGTCTTTCGTTGTAGTATCTAGGGAGACCTTCTGGCTCTTGTAAAGTTACAATCCTATCACATCGTATACTTGATAGAAATTTTTGATGTTCTTCCCCGCCTATAATTATCCGTAATTACTTATTTCCACGCCCTTGTGCTTGCAGGGTTGCTATTGAACTAATATTTTGACTCTCTTCCCAGTGGCATTTTATTTTATTTACCTTTAACTACCCCAACTCCTATCTGAATATATCTCAAGGATCACGCTGTCATAACTGCGAGACTGAATTTCCCATGGTGGGGTTCACTACGTTTATCTTGCACGATCTGTTGATTTGTCTGTAACCTCTTGTCTAGTCCTGACTAGGCTCTTCCTGAATCCACTACTAATTACTCGTTGGCCCATTCTCATATCAATATTCTGCATAATCTTTCTTGCGTTATTTCCTTTGTCTTAACTTACGTCTCGCACTGGCTTCTTATTTATCAAAAATCTCCCGGGCCGAAACCCTTACTTCCTCTCCTTGACGTCGTGCTTGCATAATGTTCTAGAATCGTAGCATATCTGTAGGATTTGGATAAGTGCAATCCCATTCCTTTCTCATCTGTTTTTTTTTTTTGCATTCTTCCTTCACCATTCCATAGTTACTAGAACCACTTAATTTTGAATTAATGCCACATCACCCATATTCCCCCCTTTAGGGGAGTACTAAGAGTTGGAGCCACGAGGATCTACCTATAGATTTTTACCTTTTCATCTTTGGCGTCTTTTCACATCATCGATGACCCTTGCGTGCCTTGTGGTAATCTTTTGGTATCATGGATAACAAAATTACTTTACTCGTGAGGGTTACACTTAGTGTAACTGGCACATACAGTCCCTTAAGCTTAACTTTGATCACATTGCTTTCTTTAAGGAAGTGTCTTCCTGAATTACCATTCTCTGAATTTTTCATGAATCTTTTTCTATTGTCTATTCTATTATCGCCGGAACAAAATCTGAAATTCTCATGATGTCGACCATTATCAAATCACTCGGTCCCTAATCCATGTTTAGTTTATCTTGTTCGCCAGCCCATACTGATTTATATTACTCTTAAGGTCTAGTTTTTCCCTCTGATAATCACGTTAGAGTCACGAACTTATTTCTCGAAATAAGATTATGACTTTATGGCCTATACTCTTTTGTTGTCTCAAGGCCTATCACCTCTCGTTTCTTCCTTCACCAGACTATAGACTCTATAATACTATCATTTTCATTTTTTTGATCTACCGTTGTCATCCATGTATCACACCTTACTCATAGTGCTTCCTTATCTCTCTCCTTATTTCCCCGCTAATAGTTCTGCCTATCACTTTCTTTTGAAAACCTCAACAAGACATTCTTTTGCTTTTAGCTCCCCTTGCTTTATCCATTGGCACTTCGGGTTGCCTAGCATTCTTGCTCTACTAGGGACGGGAGACATACTAAGATAATATTTATTCATTCCAGGATTCCAGTGCTTGTCTTTGAACATTCTAGTATTCATATCTAGCTGTACTATTCTAAAGTGCACCATCTCGGTATCTCACAAGGAGATCTATTAGCACATTTGCTATATCCTTTGGAAATGTCAACTAACACAAACAATCGATTCACCATTTTGGGTTACTCTTACCCCAGTCAGATCCTGATATCCGTCCTTCTCTTATACTACTTTTGTTACCCCCACAAGGCGTAAATGAGATGGGCGTGGCCAATTGTACATACCTCTATTACTATTGAAGGTAACTCAAAATGCTTATATCTCTCTTTCTGAATTGTAGATAATGGTAATCTTCACTAATTGGGTACCTCGTACCCTTCTTCATCTTGCTTCGTTTTACTTGTTGAGACTGGTATTTTCCTTCTAAATCTCTCATTGCTTTTCACCATAAGGGTGGATAGATATTCATGCCTTAGGGCTCCTTTTCCAAAAGCTTACACATCTTAGTACACACATGATCTTCTGAATATCTCATATTTATCCATCATAAGCATGATGCAAAAATCGAGCACCTATGACTCAATTCTTCTATATCTCTTACCAATCGTCTTTCTGGATGTCGGTATCGTTGTATTACGAATATAATAAAATTTAGGAATTTGAATTTCTACGACTGAACTCTACCACACGATCTAGAGTAAGAAGAAAGAGTGACAGTCCTAAATGCCATGTAGCCTCCGACTTATAAGTGTGGTGCACAACACACCCATAAACAAGACTCTACTAGTTACGGCTTGTAGACTTCCAAGGACAGAACTGCTCTGATACCACTTTTGTCACTACCCAAACTGATGGGCCGCGACGGGCACCTAGTACCTTACTCAACCGAGTACCAAAGTAACGTATCTTTTCATATCATACTATCATAGATAACTGAGCCGGAAAGGCTTCTGTGAGAGAAGTAGAATACAACATGTAACATCAACTTATACATAAGACATACGGGCCTATAAGACCAAAATAACCACGTGTATAATGAACGTAGGCCAACAAGGCCATATAATCCTTTACGTACATGGCATCTGTCTACAAGCCTCTAAGAATGCATAACTTTCATAAAGGCCAGGACAGAGTCCCTCCATACCAAACAATACACGTCTAAATCATACTGACCAAACAAGCAACTCCGGAGCAAATGGAGCGCACCAACATCTTCGCTAAGCTCATAGCTTACTTGAAGGGCTCTCGACCTGTCTATCGGAACCTGCAAGCATAAAACACAGCGTCCCTAGGCAGAAGGGACGTCAGTACAAATAATGTAACGAGTATGTAAGGAATGAAAATCACTAAACAATAGACATGAGAAAACATGGAGTAAAAGAGTCGACATGTATGTCTGAATAACTCTGAGAATCATTAATATTATAATTTCATGCATATGTGTATAAATGTCAAATCATGCATGGGTATATGCATTCAAAACATTATCAATATGCCTTTCGGATAAACTTTATCAAATACGTATTTTTCTTTGACCCATGAACAGATGACAGAATAATACGACACATGGGGAATCAATAATATAGACACCCCTAATATTTCTATAAATAGAGTCATTTATGAAATTGCGTAATTTGCTCGTTTCATTTGTATCATTTGGATCACGCCAAAAGGAATGAAGGGATAGCCTTAACATACCTGAGTCGATTCTCTTGAAAATTCCTCTAACACGTGTTAATTGCGAAGAAACACGTAATGGCAGAACAAAATAAGACACAATCTGTATGATATTTTTGAGAAAGATTACACTGTTCTTCCTTATAATTGCCAAATCTTACGTTCTGATATATGACTCTCATGTTCTTAAGAAAGGATATGTGACTCTTTCTTAAGAACGGATATGTTAAGAATGAATATGTTAAGAATGAATAAGTTACTCTTTCTTAAGAGTGCATAGGTTAAGAACAGATATATGACTCATGCTTGTTTAAGAATGCCAAATTTCACATCTCTAATCTTTCCACATAATGTAATGACTTAAGAGTCACAATTCATGGGTACATTACTGCCACGTGGGGAAGGGTTAAATCTTATCCAACTCTTTAATTAATTACCCAATAAGTGTTTAATTAACTAGGCAATCTCCCATTACCCAATAATTAAGAAATATCTCAAATTACATAAAATACTACTCACTTTCAATATACTTTATACACCTTACTATCATGGCCATGTGGTACCTTGTATGACGCTAGTCCATAAATACCGGTTATTTTAGCTCGGGCTGTATTTTATGCCAAAATGTCAAACTCTGACGAAATTCCTTTTTTTTATTTGCTTGCCCTTTCTACTTCACGAATTTACTCATCACGTATTTGAAATAGCATAATGCTTATAATTTAAAAATAAACTCATTACCGAATTTTACATCGATTAACTTATGACGAAACTTTAACATACGAAAATGCGGGATGTAAGAGTTATGGATGTGGAGTCGAGGGACATCAATTAAGGTATTGCCATGTCAATCTAAAATCACCATGTAAGTCACTCCTTAGTACATCATTATGAACACCACATTATTTTCTTTATTATATATGAACATCAATTTTGAAGAGCCTTCATTAATATGGAATTAAAAAATCATTGAGTCACAAAACATTGCATGTACCTACTCTTCAAACGAGACACATTATTCGTGAAGCCACTTTATCAGAAATTCTCTTATTTACAACTTATTGTGGGATTGAGCTCTATAATTATTTTCTTGAATTGAGTTATAACCTTAGGCTAATACTTCCCACTTGCTTCCCTAAATTCTCAACAGGGGACTATACCTGATGAATTTCTCATAGAACCTTTTGATTAGAATGGATAACATCTGCTCTCTTGTGCTTATGCATGCACCGTCATAAAGATTACCTATGTGGTATCAAATCCAATGTGAAGCAGCCTGGTGTTGAGATCCTTTTTGATCCACTCTTTCTCTCTTCGGTGTATGTGGCTCCTATGGTTGCAATATTCACTTTACTCCTTTATGAATATTATCATGAATCCTTTTCATTGTCTAGTAACATGGAATCATATCTTAGGACCTGTCATATATGTACCTGTCAATTGAAAGGGGTCAGTTGTCCGTATAAAGTTTCTGGAAAATTTAATATTTTCACAAATTCGTCATAGGAAGATCTTTTTGTTCACTCATCTCAGTATGACTTTCATTTCTACCTAGATCATGCCTCAGTGAGTAACTCACTTTATTCCTAGTATTGTAGTTGCCCATGAAGTGGCCTGGTATTGGAGCTTGAGAGTTATTATAGTAAAAACATGTCAAGCTAACATTGTGTTCTCTTTTGCAGGTACAACTCAATTTCATTCTTACAATGATATTCCTAGTGCATGGAGGAGACTAATTAACCTTGACAAGTCACAGACACCTAATATGAGGATTAGGATTGCCAAAATAAAAGGTCCAAATAGATGAGTATAGTACATTTTTTTGACTCATATGCTTACTTATTATACTCTGCTTATAGACTGTTCTAATGGTGTATGGAGAGTAAAATGCAAGCAGGAGATTGAAAGTTGTATAAGAGTACTATATACTCTAACGTTTATACATAAAACAATCTATATCAATGCATTGGCTACTGGTTCCCAATTGTTTATAATAACTACAGTACTCTGGGGCATATTGCAGCACTTTTTCAGATGGTATTGACTCTCCAAAGCTGGAGCTCTACAGGTTGGGTCCTCATTTATAGGCCTATATGTACTGCTAGGACGTTAGCTAGTGGTATTGGCAGTTTTTCCTGCCCAATCTGGAGATGTAATAGCAGTACATACAGCTACCATCGATTACATGGTTAATTCATATGTGTAGGTTACTGCTTGCATCATGCCGCATTACATAGATACAACATGGCATATTCTGCACACATTCACGTGCAGAGGAAAGAGTAGCCTCCGTGTATTGTAGACCATTCTCATTTTTCCAGCATGCTGCGTGGTTGTTGATTAGCTTGAGGTGCTACTTTGAGAACGCTTGGTGAGACCATTCTGCTGATACCTCAATGTTGTGTGGTTGTAGACCATTCTCATTTTTCCAGCATGCAAAAATTAGCACCTGGTGAGAACGCTTGAGGTGCTACATTGAGGTTTTGCAATTGGCTGGTGGATACACACAACACCTTACGTTGGGAGCTGACCAGTTTTACATATGTAATAGTTAGCACTTACAGCTTTATTAGATTTAGATTAGGTGTTTTCATCTTTCGGTTTGAATTACTTGTAAACTATGGATTCGAGATTTTGGATTATTATTTATATAATAGCCACTAGGTATAATGCCTAGTGGTTTATTTGCTAAAAATATCCGTTGTATTTAAAGTCTTCATTACTAATGAAACTAAAGTTGTGATTTCCGAAATATTTTATTTGTTGATATTTATGATGATGATCCATGAAAGAAAAGAAATGAGAGTGTGGAATATGAAATACGGCCATTGTGCCATGAATGAAGAATCATATGTATGGCCAAGAGAGCCAAAGAAATAATGATGTTGTAAGTGGTTGAAAGTACCAATGAGGCTATAAATGGTGTGAAATGTTATAAGCTAAATGCATTTGTATTGTTGTTTCCTTTAGATGCAAATCAAAAATACTATTGGGAGTACCGTTAGTCACCGAGGAAGGGTAGGCTGAAATAACCTAACCCTGAAATTACACGTGTCCGTGCAGGAGTAGATTGTGATTATTTCCCTTTTTTGGGATGAGATTGATGTGATAAAAATATTTCCCCTCAATTGGGATGAGATGATTGATAGAAAAGGATGATGTCAATCCACACGGCATTGTGGTGAGATGGCCTAGCCCATCGGGTCGTGGTAGGATGCCATGCCACACACATGGTGGTGATTGTGCTGGAAATTGTAATTGAAATTATGATGGTAGTTGATGTCTCGGATGAGACGGCCTAACCGATCAGGTCGTGATCAGACTCCGTGCTAAAATTACGGTGGTATTGGTATTGTGAACGATGGCATATTGGTACTAAAGATCTCCCAACTTAAGATATGGACTTTATTTAATCACTATCTTGGTCCTAACTTGAGGTTTGATGTTGTTTGAGGCTTGCACTGATTTTATGATTGTTCTTTCTTGTATTATTAATCGTTCCATTGAGATGGTGTTTTGTCATTCATACTAGTACTATTTTATATGTACTAATGTCCTTTTTGCCGGGGGCGCTGCATCTTCAATAGATGCAGGTGGTTCCACAGCATGAGAGATTGATCAGTGATAGCGGTACACCCTCTTCCCAATTGACTTGGTGAACCCCACTTCATTTCGGGGTCATGTATCTTTTGTTCCTTGTGTATTGTGTTTGAGGTATAGCCGGGGCCTTACTGCTGGCACTTCCATACTACTCTTCTGTTGTACGTAGAGGCTCCATAGATAGGTTGTGGGTGGTGTTCGATGTTGGAGATTGAACTAAAAATGTTGGTATTTGGCAAACATGTTTTGCATTATATCTATAAACTTGCAATATTTTTCCAAATCGTAAAAGAAATGGGAAAAGAATGGGGAACATTACACTCCGCTCATGTATATCTCTTGATATTAATTTTTTATTGTTCATGGGTAAGATTGGATAGAAGGTATTAAGTAGGCTTGTTTGCCCGAATTATCTCGGTTTAGCGCCGGTCACGCTCCCCGAGGTCGGGGCGTGACACAATCATAATAGTACAACTCTACACAAAGCGTCCCTGCGGCCTCACCCCAATGTATGCGAGTGGAGGTGCAATCACAATACCACAACTATACACAAAGCGGCCTCGCAACCTCACCCCATTGTATGCGGGTGGAGGTGTATTCACAGTACCACACTTCTGCATAAAGCGACCCCGCCGCCTTACCCCAATGTATGCGGGTGGAGGTGTATTCACAATTCAGATTCCTAGCGATAATAGTTTGTAAAAAACAGTTCTCTTCCAATCAAACATTTGTCACCTTTAGCCTTAGCAAGTGTAAGTTCATATGGTTTCATCATATGAGAAATAAGTATTTGATCACATTGATTTCATACAAGATGTTCTTCTCAAAAGGGTATAACATAATTAAGTCAAAAATAGAGAATCATTAACACATGAGGGTTCTAACACGTTATGCCAGTCGGGAATCAATTTTAATATTTTTAATATCCCACACCAATAACGTTTCATGTTCGAACTACACACGATGGAGTTTTGTAAGAATACAGGGATTCCGATACTAGAAGGAGAGTTTAGCCTTCATACTTGAAATTCGTTCCTTAATGATACTACAATGATCCACTACACTAAGCAACTACAATCTACAATATCAACATCTAATGGGACCATCATTAGTAACAAATTCCATAATTTAGGTCATTTAGACACTTTATTAAACACATAGTAGGCATAAATCTCTACATCTCATAGCCATAGAATTAATTCATCCAACTATCACTAGTTACCAATAATTTATCCCATCATCATCCTCAAACATGTTATAACTTCTAACATCACATGCATGATCATCCATCCACACCCAACCAACAAAATTTAATCAAATAATCACCTTTCAATATACAACAACAACAACAACAACAACAACCCAGTATAATCCCACTAGTGGGGTCTGGGGAGGGTAGTGTGTACGCAGACCTTACCCCTACCCTGGGGTAGAGAGGCTGTTTCCAATAGACCCTCGGCATCCTTCCCTCCAAGAACTCCCCACCTTGCTCTTGGGGTGACTCGAACTCACAACCTCTTGGTTGGAAGTGGAGGGTGCTTACCATCAGAGCAACCCACCTTGTCCACCTTTCAATATCTACAATGGTTATGTATTTAAATTGAAATATTATGGCTTCCAATCGCCATCCAACGAGTCCTAATACTTAATTCATACTCATATTTTCATAATAAATCCATGCATGTAAGATTAAGGGTGTAGGATTAGCTTCTTGAAAATAACTTACAAAAACCTCTTTTTGAGTTCTTGAAGAAATTTCTTGAAAGTCTAAGGATCTCATGTGTAGATTTCATGAATAGTAGTGTAGAAAAGATAGAATTTCATACCAAGATATTGGGGATTGCTTACCTTGAAGAAGAGAGGAGTTGGTGGTCTTGAGAGAGTAGATAAGAGCTCCAAAATCCATCCAAGTAAGGTAAATGAACCCCCAAAGTGAGTACTTAAAAAAAAATCTTTTGGTAGGGTAAATGAACCCCCAAAGTGAGTACTTTATACTTCACTGGTTTGCAAAGTTGCTAAAGTTGGTGAGAGGGCTTGTGTGCTACAATCCGCGCGTTGCACTGTCCCTAGCACACTCCTAGTTATCTTCTTCTCCATTTCTTGCTTCTCCACTCACCCTCAATTGATACCTTGCTATGATATAGATCTGAATTTACTTCCAAATATTCATATAAGTATGAAACCATGTTTACATAATTAACATCCTTGTCCATGGCAATCACGACATGCAAAATAAGAAGTGAAGATCTCGAGATGCGTTATACGACCTTAAACTTCTCGAAAATATTGAGGATCTTAAAACGATATAGAATAAAAATCTATTGGGAAAATACTTTTATATTGAGAGAGTTATACTTTCCCGAAGTCAAGGGGTGCATGACTTATGACATCGTATTCCACCTAACATTTCCCATTTTCTCCGACCAAAAACCTTTTCACTTTTAAACTTCATTAACATGCTCCAAACAACTTCCCTCATAAATCTCCATGACCAAATTATATAGTTCCAATCTGTAGGAATCCTTAGGCACTCAAAAACGACATCTTCATTCATAATAGGAGCTCTTTAAAGTCTGAAACCATTAGAAAATTTTACGGGGCCTTACACGCATCTTGGTAGCTGAAGACCCATGAGAAGAATTATCTGGTCCATGACTTGGAATTTGCAGCTATTGTGCATGCATTGAAGATTTGGTGGCACTATTTGTACAGTGTCCTTTGTGAGGTCTTACCGACCATCAGAGTCTACAACACTTGTGCAAATAGAATGACATTAACTGGCGGCAACGGAGATGGTTAGAGTTACATAAAGACTATGATATCACCATTATATATCATCCCGGTAAGGCCAATATGGTGGCCGATGCCTTGAGTTGAAAGGTAGAGAGCTTGTATATGTTAGCAGATCTATCGGCAGTAGAGAGGCCACTAGCCATGGATGTTCCAGCCTTGGCCAACCATCTTGTTAGATTGGATGTTGGATGGCCAACCTTCCATGGTTTCTCGATCTTCTTTATATGATCACATCAGAGAGCGTCAGTATGACGACCACCATTTACTTATCCTTAAGGACACGGTACAGCACGACGATGCCATGGAGGTTTCTATCATAGATGACGATGTGTTGTGCATGAAGGGCCGGTTATGTGTGCCCAATGTGGATGGGTTGCATGAGTTGATTTCTTCAGGAGGCTCATAGTTCATGGTACTCTATTTATCCGGGTGCCACTAAGATGTATCAGTATTTGAGGCAGCACTATTGGTGGAGGAGAATAAAGAAAGATATAGCGGAGTATGTAGCTCGGTGCCTAAATTATCAGCAAGTAAAGTATGAGCATCAGGGGCGGGGTAGTTTGCTTCAGAGACTTGACATTCCCGAATGGAAATGGGAGCGTGTTACCATGGACTTTATTGTTGGGCTCCCACGGACTGAGAAGAAATTTGACATGGTATGGGTGATTGTGGACAGGTTGACCAAGTCGACTCATTTCATTTCGGTAGAGGGATAACTTCAGCTCAAACACGTGAAATTGAGGGATAATATCTACTATTATATAGAAATATTAAGATCAGTCATTCTCCCAGCACAATAAAAGTTACTCCATAATGGAGATAGTACTGACAACGGAAATATTCTTGCCCATTAAATAAGAAAATAGAAAGCAATATTCAAGAGAATAATTCGCCCTATTTAATTATAAATAGGTGCTGGAATAATTTCCAACATTATAATTTATTCTGAACTAGAAATGAAGACACTGTAATAGCTAAAAGAAGAAAAGAAAGTAGTGAAAGAAATAAGAAAAAGAAGAAGCTCTCAAGAACATATCCTTTGTGTGAAGCTCGTTCCTCTCTATTTATAGTTGAATCCTCCGTGGCATAGCATGTAAATATTGCTCATGAATCTAAAGTTTCAGATTTGCATAGTAAAATATTAGATTTACTTCAGTTTTGCTTCAAGTTGCAAAACCAAACTTTTGCCTTCAACTTGGCAAATTGGCGTCTGCCACTTGCTTTCTTATCCCTCTTTTTCTTTTTTTTTCCTTTTTTTTTTCCTTTCTTTCTTTGAAAGCTTCAAGACTTAATTTCTTTTGCCATATATCTTCATAATTGATGCATATTGAATTTATTATTAAAATATAGTATTCCTGCAAAAAATTAACACTATTAGTATTAGGAATTAAATAATTACTTATTCTATGCACGGTATTTTTCTTTTATTAAATTCTCCCACACTTAAATATTTGTTCATCCTCAAACAAAAGAAAAATGAAAACATAAAGCTAAACACTTTAAGCAAAATCATGAAAACTTTCGATAAAGAAGAATTAACTAAGACTTATCCACGAGTTCAAATAACTTTTATCCGTACTCACATTCGTTTATTGAGAACTGATATCATAATATTTTCTAATCCCTAATGTGTCTCACCAAATGATGAGAGATGCCCATATATCATACAATATATAGATGTAGAACAAAGAAGGGCATAGATAGAAAATTCACTCACTCTCAACAAAGAAGTACCTCAAGCTACTGAAAATTGCCATAAACTTGACTATTATGTGGTTCTCCAGTGATGTAGGAGTCTTGTAGGACTTTTGCAACATTGTAATGTAGGCTTAGGGATAGGTATGATACATATGAATAATAGTGACTCAAATTTCTTATGAGCACTACACTTTATTTTATCGCTTAAGCACAATTGTCTTTGCTTTCATTTAAACAATAACCTCTATTTTGTTTTATTCCTTTCACATTTTGTTTTTGGAAATGCCGACATTTCTTTGTTTCTATCCTCTTTTTTTTTTTTTTTTTTTTTTTTAGAATTTTAGAAGCAACTATCTTTGTCAGTTCTCATGGCAACATCTCAAAAGATGGACAACCTCAAATAATTATTTTTGTTCACCAATTATTTCACAACTAAACCTCACGCCGAGATTTTTATATTCAGATCAACTCTTAAAGTGCCCAAAAGGGAATTGGGTGAACAAAAAATAAGTCATAACAACAAACATGCTAAGGGTGAAAGCTTGGCGACCAACAAAATAAGAGATAATTTATTTAGGCTCAACTGGGCTAACTAGGGATAAAAATCATTAAGATAGGCCAATTTAAGCTATGACTCAACAAAGAAGGCTTACTTTCATTTTTCAACTCTAAAATATACCTATACTTTCGCCTCAAACCACATTCAAGGCAAGTTCTATATTTCCAAATAAGCAGGAGAACTGGACAATATTAGCTAACTACACAATAAACTTGGTGTCACGACCCAATATCCATTAAAGGTCGTAATGGCGTCGGGCACCACTGCCAGGCAAGCAAACACTTAGTAATTAATTAAATTCTTATTTTAGTATATCTGAAAACATGAATTTCCTTCGATTTACTAGAACAAATACGAACTTTACAGAAAATAATAATGTTTTTCCAATTTCAAAACTAAATATCCCATAATCATCCCCGAACCCGGTGTCACGAGTGCATAAGCATTTACTAGGAAGTAAAATAAAATACAATAACTGTCCCGAGTATAAATTTGGACAGAAAAAGAAAAATACAAATACAAGTACTGTGAAGCAGACTCTGGTGGCTGCGAATCGTCTCACAAAATGCAGCTCACCTAAGTTCCTGTATCGACCGCGCCGCTGTGCCCAGAAGGCCAATAATATATATGTGCCCGCACAATAAAATGTGCAGCAAGTGTAGTATGAGTACGTAATTCAATGTGTACCCAGTAAGTATCCCGCCCAACCTCGAAGAAGTAGTGACCAGGGGTCGACTCGGACACTTTCTATGGGCTATAATTAATATACTAATGATGAATTTTGTATGGGTTTTGTAGAATGGTTGTAAGCCCAATATCATGAAATGAGTAAACAATTCTTTTAATATTAAGAAATCTCCAAATTTATTTTTATGTTTTACCAATTTATATCTCCGGCCGGTGAGGCCATATGAATTATCATAAATTTCAAGGCAAGCAATAGAAGCATACGCAAATCATGCCAAGGTCATACGGCCCGATCCAATAATATTTAAACTGTGCACTGCCAGAGGGTCGAATGGCGCAAACCAGAGATGCATCTATTTACTACCGAGGAGCTCGGCCCGATCCACAAATAATAATTATATTAAAAAAAATACAAGTTTCTCATTTACAGTCAAGTATTTCATATAAACCTTCAAGTAAGTGAATTTAACCTTATACAATTCTTTTATCAATTTCTATCATGACTAAGTGATTATATTAGCAAGTAATGGCACACACATTCCAAGTATAGCATGATATGGGTCCTAAACTACTCGGACAATAGCATAATAGTAGCTACATACGGACTCTCGTCACCTCGTGCGTACGTAGCCCCCCCATAAATAGAAGCACGTATTGATTTAATTCACCTATGGGGTTAATTCCCTCTTACAGGAGACTCACCTCGCTTCGAAGTTCCATAACCGGCTCCAAAGCCGCTCCAACAACTCAAACTGAAGTCCGTTACTCCAAAACTAGTCAAATATGACGCAACTGAATCAAAATATACTCTAATACTCATAATTAATTATTTTATAACAATTTTCAACCCCATTCGAAAATTTGATAAAATCACCATGGGTCCCACGTGCCCAGATTCCGAAAACTTTCGAAGGTAACCATTACCCATAACCTCATGAACTCAAATATATGATTTATTCCAAATTTCAAGACCAATTTCGTGGTCAAAATCTAAAAATACCAAATTTTTAGGTCTTCTATAAAAATCCACAATTTCTACTAATTTCCATGTTTAAATCCATATATTATCATGTATTTAACTCAAAATTATGAAGAAAGCACTTACCCCTTTATGATTGATGAAGATGGCACTCCAATGTGCTCCAAAATCGGCTCCCATGGGCGAAAATGAAATGAAAATGGCCCAAATTCCTGTTTTAAAACTTCACTGCCCAGGTCCGCCCTTCTTCGCGATCGCGGAAACACCCTTACGATCGCGAAGGCCAAATGCCATCCGCCCATAAAACCTTCTTCGCATTCGCATTCCACACGACGCGTTCGCGAAGTCTTCCGCCCTCACTACTTCGCGTTCGCATACCCAGCCTCGCGTTCACGTAGGCTATACATCCTCAGGCCCAGTCCCCATTTCCTTTTATGCGTTCGCGACTCCCCCATCGCGTTCGCGTAGGTTCCTCAAGTTTTTCACCGAGTTCGTGTCTAACCTTTCACGTTCGCATATGGAAAAAATCCATGGTCCATCAATTCCTTCTTCGCGATCGCGTACATCCACCCGCGATCATGATGCACAACACCAGATGCCCCAAACAACTCTACTCGATCGCGTATAAGGAAACTAACAACAGCCATGACAGCAACTTCAGCAGATCCTCCAAGTCGAATTTAAATCCGTTAACCATCTGAAATCCACCTGAGGCCCTCGGGACCCCAACCAATCATACCAACCAGTCCCATGACACATTACAAATTTGATCGAGCATTCAAATCACATCAAATAACATCAAAATTATGAATCATACCCCAATTCAAACTTAATGAACTTTGAAACCTCAAACTTCTACAATCGATGCCGAAACCTACTAAATCACGTCCGATTGACCTCACATTTGGCACAAACGTCACATTTGACATTACGAACTACTCCCACTTTTGGAATTGGATTCCGACTCCGATATCAAAAAGTCCACTTCCGGTCAAACTTCTCAAAAACCTTCAAATTTCTAGCTTTAGCCAAATGACTCCAAAATTACCTACGGACCTCTGAATCAACTTCCGGACGCGATCCCAATTCTAGAATTACCTTACGGAGCTATTCCCAGATTCGAAATCCGAAACTGACATTGATAACATTGAAATGCACTTCAACCCAAATTTATGAATTTCTTCCAAATTGCCAACTTCCACAATAGGCGCTGAAACGCTCCCAGGTCATCCAAAAGTTGATCCAGACATACGTCCATGTCCGAAATAATCATACAAACCTGTTTGAACCTTCACATCCCGATTCCGAGATCGTTTACTCAAAAATCCAACCTTGGTAAATTCTTTCAACTTAAAGCTTTCGAAATGAGAATCTTCTTTCCAAATCAACTCTGAATTTCCGAAATTTCAATTCCGACCACGCGTACAAGTCATAATACCTAAAGTGAAGTTGATCATGGCCTCAAACTGTGAACGACGCGCTATGGCTCAAAACGACAGGTCGGGTCGTTACATTCTCTCCCATTTAAACACACGTTCATCCTCGAACGTGCTAAGAACTGCGCTGCAGTTGTCCGGAATCACTATTTAATACCTCGTGCACCTACCCGTGCTACCACAACTCAGTTGAGCACATTAGCTTGATCAAATCTGAAGATATTCTCTTTTATTTAGGCAAATAAGCCTTAGAGCCCAGTTCCAACATCTGAAATTCTCTGCCAGGCCTGCTACCAACATACAAACACCGTTTGGATCACCACACGATGTACCAGAACGTGACTGCATATCTTTGCTGAATTCACACCATGCACCGCAACATTCACATGACCATAATCACATTCTCTGATCATAATAGCAGACATTCCCTGAATCTGATGCTCACCATGCACCTCATGACATATATAAGTCTGGTTCCAACTCTTGCAATACCGCCACGACGGAAGAGACGTGTAGAAATTCATAACCGACTGCCGAGTCAACAAATCTTCGATTCTCTCCTCCTGACTAAAATCATCACCCCATTATAACCAAGTAATGGTATTTTCTCTTTACTATACTTCATAGAATCTGATCGTACTGATCTCGGATCCAGTAATCTCGTCTTACCCTGTATAAGCTGCTCAGGGAATAAGCCATCTCAGACACGATCAAAAGTCTCATATGATGCCACAATGTGCCAACAAGATACAAACTCGACGTGATACATATGTAAAATGAACTCTGGAAGGGACTACTCAACCCACGTGACGAATTAGACAACTGAAAAGGTGTCATGAACCTTCCTCAGAAAATGGTACACAAAACACACAAATAAAATATAAGGAACTGTACTCAACATCACACTGTTGCGGCGTGCAACCCGATCCAAACAACATGCCCGTGGCGGCGTGCCACCCGATTCGCACAAAAGAAAAATAAATCTATAAGGAAATACTTACCGAGCTAGAATGCTCATTATTACAAAAATACCTGAATATCGGCCACAAGCACGCTAAGTGCATAATACCATCCCTGGGGAGACAAATAGCGCCATACGCTATAAAACTCAAGCACAACTACGGTGCGATATATGATCTGCATCTTGAGAGCCATCTTGCTCACATAATACCACCGCTGTGTGGGAACTCAACACATTGTACAAATAATCAAGCCGTCTCACAGTCCACATGGAACAATAATATAACACATGAAATAGCCGACGACGAAACGACATTCAATATCCGAATACTCCTTCATAAGGAGTGTTATGCTGAATTGAACACATCCGGCCTGATATAGAGCCCATATTCATATTTAAATCCATCCACGGACCTCAAGCCGATTCTGATCGTACCGTACTAGGCTAATAATCTTTCAAGGGTCCATAATAACTCCTTTTTCCCATAACACACAAGAACAACCATCATAACCAGAACAAACTTCCACAGTCCACAACCAAATGAGTCGAGCGCTCTCCAGGCATAAGTTCGCAAATTAGAGATATTACCACAATCTTCATACTTGGTTTTAATCTTTCAGGTGACTATGTGTCACACGTATACCATCTTCCCGTGGGATACGCTCCCATGACCTTCTGCACCAGGTAACAAGTCTGTACATTCATACCATCTATCGCCCAAATGCTGTAAAGCGAATCAAGGATCTACAAATCAATATACAAAGCCTCTTACACCGGACACAACTCTTAGGTGACGTTGAAGACAATACCAGCTTCCTCTAAATATTCAACTTCTTCTCATGCTCATCCCAGCTCGTGACATCCTTGTCAATACCAAACCACAACCTTGATCCTTAACTTCCAATTCTCATGCTGCTCACTGCACCTAATCATGCCAATGTGCAAGAGCACAAAAATTTCATCATAACTCCGGAACCACTAATAGGGTAAACACTTTATCATATAAAAACATTTTACTTAGCTCATTGCATGAGAACTATTGCACCATGCAGCCAAATTCCCATGACCATAGAAAATACAAACCTCGAGTAGTGGTTTAGACCACCATAATCCTTTTGGGATGTGTCTACACATAACATGCCATAATGCTCGAATGCCCCCCAAATAAAATCAATTACGGTGGCCGTCAAACCTCGCACGTACCGCCACAAATCACATACATAACTCAATATGCCGAAGGTACTGATCATTGCCACCGTCATGCCAATTCAACATTTGTTAGCCGACTGTTCCTTTCCCAATTTATTATTAACTTGCCTTAGAAATAATAATAGCTCCAATCAATACATCTCGAACCTAATTCTGCATTCATCCCGAGTGGCCTTATTTCACGAGACTGCGCTGTCTCAAATCCCACGAACCATCTTATACCCTCCTTGTGCGCATGTTCTCATCTTCAACTGGTATCCCTATTCTGGAAAATCCCTCTATGAACTCGGAGTTATATCCTTCCATTCCTTCAATGCTACACCACAACCCGAAGCTAACGTAGAACACTCCAAGCCCCTTTCATAATCTGCTGCAAAATCTCGATACTTAACCATGCTACAAGCTCAAAATCCTTAAGCACCACACTTTAACTTTTGAATCCACTAGGACCGTTGTTGAGAGTCACCCATTCTGACTTGGTCCCGAATATAATCAACTCCAAGGCTCTGCTAGCACATGGACACTTTCTCAAGGAAACACCCGGATAAATCACATTCCTTATACATCACATCTACACGAAACATAAATTCCGAGTCTTCCCAAATCCTAAATATGAATTAATAAGGCCAATTATAGCACACATTCCTCACATCCTTTGCTAAAATTACCGTTGATGTTCTCTTTCCTTAGTGGTAATGACCCATCAATATGCCGATAACTAGAATTATTACAAATAGATTACCATGCAATCTAACTGTAGGTGGTGGGACTCTCCCACTTAGCTTGAAGTTACCATTGCATAAACCTGGAACCCACCAAGATTCTTCCTCCATCGAAATGGTCTAGCACAATCAACCCGCCAAATTCCTTGAAATCCTTCCATTTGACCAAATTCCCTGAATCACTGACCACATTAACATATTCGACCTCTTGCCGGATAACTAGTAAAATTCTTCGCAGAGCTTCGTCAACCACGCGACTACTAACTTGCTCACAGGAGATAACCCACATGTGGAAATTACATGCCGACATCTTCCAACATCATTGCATGGGATACAATCCCTACGACATCAATAATCCATCCTAAGCACGTTCTCATTCACCAGCTGTACCAGTTCCTTTACTCCTCATGTATATCAACTAAAGGTATGATAATAAATTTCAACCCAAGATTCATGTTGTATCCTTTTTCATATCAGGCAACTCATCTATATCGCATCAAATCTCCCGCTGCCTAATAGCCAATATTCCAAATTGAGCCCGTAGACCCCGTCACTATCCACCATGAATCCCAAATCACTCTAAACTTTTCTCAGGGTGTGTAGTCATCCTGCCGCAAAACCCATATGCTACTCTGCTACTCTCCCACTTTGGTCAAACTCTCTCTTCCTTAAGCAACTACTCAACTTCCGTTTCTCACACTTGGCCTTCTAGAATTCTAACCACTGCAAGACACCTGCCATATATCCTTCCTCATCCGTCGCTGCCCAGTTATTTCCTTAAATAAAAACTCTATCTTTGTGGCACTTGAACCAACAGATCACTAACTTTAACCTCTAAGAAGATCATCTTTCTCTAGCCATCAATATTAGACTTGCCAATTCGATACCGAAACTGCTACACTCCGTTATCTATGACAACAACATCTCAAATACCATTTCTCCAAAAGCAAATTGAAGAAGGCCATAACATCGACGAACTTAACGCGTTCAACAAGGATGATGACACCACATCACAGTTTGAGAGTTCTACTGCGCTCGACAATACCAAGCCTCATTACTCCATCAACCCAAATTTGGACATTTATAGGCCAATTGCTTTTCCTCCGCCAGAAATAAGATATTGAATCTCGAACCATGCACTGAGTAAACCTCCTTCCAAGTCATTCACTGCCCCGACACATAGGCAAGCATCCTACCATCACATAAATATAGTGTGATTACAACTCATGAGCATCATAGCAACATGTGCATAGCCTCAAAGCATCTCAGAAGTACAACCACTGAGCTGAAATGACAGAATATCCTTCAGCAAGGCGACGACAATAGCCCAAACAACTGCGTAGGGAGAACCATCCCGCACCACATCTGTAGTACCATTATAATTCCTCAAATTCTCCATTTATAACCAGCGCTTCACGTCGCATAAGATTGGATGGGAAGGAAATGAAGGCATAAGACTTAAAAGAATCAAATTGCAAGATGAGGAATCAAAAAGGGAAGTGCTCCTACAGCCCTGTAACCTCTCGAAGATAAGTACAGACGTCTCTGTAGCGATCCACAAGACTCTACCAGACTTGCCCATGACTCGTGAGACCTAAGTGAACCTAGTGCTTTGATACCATGTTGTCACGACCCAAAATCTATTAACGGCCGTAATGGCGCCGGACACCACTACCAGGCAAGCCAATACTAAATGATTAATTAAATTCTAATTTTAGCATTTCTGAAAACATGAATTTCCTTCGATTTACTAGTAACAAATGTGAACTTTGCAGAAAAGAATAATGTTTTTCAATTTTCAAAACTAAATATCCCATAATCATCTCAAAACTCGGTGTCACAAGTGCATGAGCATTTACTAGAAAATAACATAAAATACAATAACTGTCCGGAGTATAAATTTGGACTGAAAAAGAAAAATACAAATACAAGTACTCTGAAGGAGACTCTGTTGGCTGCGAATCATCTCACAAAATGCAGTTCACCTAAGTCCCAGTATCGACCACACCACTGTGCCCACAAGGCCAATAATATATATGAGCTTGGACAACAAACTATGCAGCAAGAGTACTATGAGTACGTAATTCAACGTGTACGCAGTACCTCACAGAAGTAGTGACGAGGGGTCGACTCGGACACTTACTATGGGCTATAATTAATATACCAATGATGAAATTTAGTATGGGCTTCGAAGAACGGCTGTAAGCCCAATATCATGAAATGAGTAAACAATACTTTAAAAATTAAGAAATCTCCAAATTTATTTTCATCTTTTAACAATTTATATCTCCGACCAGTGATGCCATATCAATTATCATAAATTACAAGGCAAGTAATACAAGCATGTGCAAATCATGTCGAGGTCGTACGACCCGATCCAAAAATATTTAAACAGTGCATTGCCAGGGGGTCGAATGGCGCGAACCATAGCTGCATCTATTTACTATCGAGGTGCTCGACCCGATCCACAAATAACAATTATATTCAAGAAAACACAAGTTTCTCATTTATAGTCAAGTATTTCATACAAACCTTCAAGTAAGTGAATTTAACCTCATATAATGCTTTTATCAATTTCTATCATGACTAAGTGATTATATTAGCAAGTAAGGGCACAAACATTCCAAGTATAGCATGATGTGGGTCCTAAACTACCCGGACAATAGCATAATAGTAGATACCTACGGACTCTCGTCACCTCGTGCGTACGTA
>AWOL01S0001811.1:0-75350 GCA_000715115.1 Nicotiana otophora | reverse complement strand
AATAATAGCTACTCACGGACTCTCGTCACCTCGTGCGTACGTAGCCCCCACAAATATAAGAACGTATTGATTTAATTCACCTATGGGGTTAATTCCTTCTTACAAGGTTAGAAAGGAGACTTACCTCGCTTTGAAGTTCCATAACCGGCTCCAAAGCCGCTCCAATAACTCAAACTGAAGTCTGTTGCTCCAAAACTAGTCAAATATGACGCAACAGAATCAAAATATACTCTAATACTCATAATTAATCATTTTATAAAAATTTAAAACTCCGTTCAAAAAGTTGATAAAATCAGCCTCAGGCCCACGTACCCGGATTTCGAAAATATTCGAAGGTAACCATTACCCATAACCTCATGAACTCAAATATATGATTTATTCCAAATTTCGGGAGCAATTTCGTGGTCAAAATCAAACAATACCAAATCTTTAGGTCTTCTACCAAAAATCCACAATTTCTACTAATTTCCATGTTTAAATCCATGTATGATCATGTATTTAACTCAAAATTGTGAAGAAAACACTTACCCCGTCATGATTGATGAAGATGGCCCTCCAATGTGCTCCGAAATCGGCTCCCATGGGCGAAAATGAAATGAAAATGGCCCAAATTCCCGTTTTAAAACTTCACTGCCCTGGTCCACCCTTCTTCGCGATAGTGGAAACACCCTCGCGATCGTGAAGGCCAAAAGCCATCTACCCAGAAAACCTTCTTCGCCTTCGCATTCCATACGATGCGTTCGCGAAATCTTCCGCCCTCACTGCTTCGCGTTTTCACACCCAGCCTCGCGTTCGCGTAGGCCAAACATCCTCAGGACCAATCCTCATTTCCTTCTACGCGTTCGCGACTCCCCCATCGAGTCCGCGTAGCTTCCTCAAGTTCTTCACCACGTGCGCGTCTCACCTTTCGCGTTCGCATAAGGCAAAAATCCATTGTCCATCAATTCCTTCTTCGCGATTGCGTGCATATACCCGCGATCGCGATGAACAACACCTGACGCCCCAAACAACTCTACGCGATCGCGGACTTCCTATCGCGATCGCGTATAAGGAAACCAGCAACAACCATGACAGCAACTTCAGCAGATCACCCAAGTCGAATTTCAATCCCTACAACCCTCGGGACCTCAACCAATCATACCAACCCGTCCCATAACAAATTACAAACTCGCTCGAGCCTTCAAATCACATCAAACAACATCAAAATTATGAATCGCACCCCAATTCAAACTTAAGGAACTTCGAAACTTCAAACTTCTACAATCGATGCGGAAACCTACCAAATCACGTCTGATTGACCTCTACTTTTGCACACAAGTCACATTTGACATTACGTACCTACTCCCACTTCTGGAATCGGATTCCGACCCCAATATCAAAAAGTCCACTTCCGGTCAAACTTCTCAAAAACCTTCAAATTTCTAGCTTTAGCAAAATGACTCCAAAATGACCTACGGACCTCCGAATGCGATCCCAATTCCAGAATTACCATACAGAGTTATTTGCGGACTCGGAATCCTAAACTGACATTGATAACATTGAAATGTACTTCAACCCAAATTTATGAATTTCTTCCAAATTGCCAACTTCCATAATAGGCGCCGAAATGCTCCCGGGTCATCCAAAACCCGGTCCGGACATACGCCCAAGTCCGAAATTATCACACGAATCTCTGAGAACCTTCAAATCCTGATTTCGAGATCGTTTACTCAAAAACCCAACCTTCATCAATTCTTCCAACTTAAAGCTTCCGAAATGAGAATCTCCTTTCCAAATCAACTCTGAATTTCCGAAATTTCAATTCCGACCAAGCGTACAAGACATAATACCTTAAGTGAAGCTGATCATGGCCTCAAACTGCTGAACGACGTGCCGGGGCTCAAAACGATCGGTCGGGTCTTTACACTCGGGTCCAACAAAAATTATTATTTTAATCACCAATAAGTAAGTATGAGCATAGAAAAGTGATCATAAAACCCGTGAATAGTACTTAATCAAATTCGTCCTTTGTAAGTGTCATGCTTTTCAAGTCAAATCAAGTTTAGCCAATTATTTACTAAAATAAATTAAAAAGTCCCAAAAAATGTTCAGTTCAAAATACTACGACCATGGCAAAGAACCGAACAAGCAATCCATGGAAGTACATGAATTAAGTTGCCTAAGGAATAAAACAACTCAAATTTTATTTTATTTTTCTGTTTTTTTTTTTTACTAAAAACACATTTTTCATTTGTAAAATATACTCTTTTTAACTTTTTTTTTAACAAGAAAAAAAAACTTTAAAGAAACACATACATAACAAACATATTTCTCTACCCCGAGCTTAAATAATATCATGTCCTCATGATAAACAAATTAAAAATAAAAGGAGATAAAGGAGCTTCCTTGATGTTTTCCGATTATGTCCTCATTTCCTTTTTTTTTTGGCTTCTCAAGGTTTTTCTCATTTAACAAACATAAGATTATGGCAAAGAAAATGTTCTTTTTCATGATAGGAGAAAACTCACATTTTCGAAATCATGGTAGTTCTTCTTTATCATGGCAAAATATATTAATACATACTACATATACACACATATATAATATAATACAAACATTCAATTATTAAAAAAAAATTCTTTCTTTGTTTTTTTAAGAAAAAAACTAATTTGATTATATATATTTACTAGAAAGGAAATATTATATGTTACTACTAATAATTACTTAAAAGATTAAAGAGATTGAGAGACAATAGTTCAGAGTTTAACTTCGTCAGCTCGACTTATTTTAAAAATTAGGCAAAAAGGATTATTGAAGCCTGTTTATCGAAGAATCTGCTGATATAAGGCTTCAAACGATGACCGTTTTGTAACGACCCGACCGGTCATTTTGAGTATTACAATACCGTTTCCCTATTTACTACTCAATTAATGCTTTATAGTTATTTTATGACTTACCGGGTTAATTGGTTTGGGTCCGGCAAGGTTTTGGAATGAATTGGAACACTTAGCTCTAAGGTTTAAATCTTAAATTAAAATAGTGACCTGATGTCGACTTATGTATAAACGGCCCCGGAATGGAGTTTTTATGATTCCAATAGCTACATATGGTGATTTAGGACTTAGGAGCATGTCCAAAAAATTATTTGGAAGTTCGTAGTGGAATTTGACTTGAAATGGCAAAAATTAAATTTTTCGGGAAGTTTGACCGGGGAATTGAATTTCTCGTATCAGGGTTGGAATCTAGTTCTTAAAATTTTCATAGCTCTGTTATATCATTTATAACTTGTGTGTAAAATTTGAAGTCATTCCGGATTGATTTGATGTATTTCGGCACAAGATATAGACTTTGAAAGTTGAAACTTCATAGATTTTGATTTGAGCTGCGACTCATCGTTTTGATATGATTTGAGGCCTCGTGTAGGTCCGTGTTATGTTATAGAACTTGTTGGTATATTTCAACGGGATCTCAAATGGCTCGGTGAGTTTCGGGGTGAGTTTTGAGCGATGTCCGGGCATTTTGGCACTCTAATGTTGTTCTGCAACTTTTGGAAAGATGCAAACCGCAGAGGAAAAGTGCGGACCGCACAATTTTTAGTGCGGCCGGACATCAAAGGAAAAGTGCGGACCGCAGAGAACAAGTACGGACCGCATAATTTTGTGTGTGGCCGCACTCCAGAGGAAAAGTGCGGACCGCACAATTTTGTGTGCGGCCTCACATCAAGGGTTCTGCAGGTTCGTTGGTCTGATTTCGGAGGCTAATATCTTTTAATACACAACGAATTTGGAGATGGTTCAAAAACAAAAGTTCTAGCCCTTTGCATCTAGTTTCCATAAAGGTGTGGCATTAGTCATTTAGATTCATTGAGGGTTCTACTGGCATAGTAAATGGGCCCGAAAATCTTGTCTCTCTTTTGTCCCAATATCGCTCCAACTGCCGTATCACTTATATCACACATTATTTCAAATGGTTAGCTCCAATCAAGAGAAACAACAATTGGAGCATTAGTTAAATGTTCCTTGAGAATCTCAAATGCCTTTCTGCAATCATCTAAAAATTCAAACATCACATCTTTCATCAATAGGTTGGTAGAGGTTTTGAAATCTTTGAAAAATCATTTATGAACCTTCTATAAAAACCTCCATGCCCTAAGAAACTTCTAATACCTTTAACATTAGTAGGAGGGGGTAATCCTGCTATAAGATCAATTTTAGCCTTATCAACTCCTATTCCTTTAGTAGTGATTTTATGTCCTAAAATAATTTTCTCTGTTACCATAAAGTGACATTTTTCCTAGTTAAGAACTAAATTTGTCTCTTCACATCTTTTAAGAACCAAAGTTAAATGATAGAGACAATCTTCAAATATTTTACCAAAAAGTGTGAAATCATCCATGAAAATTTCAAGAAACTTTTCAGTCATATCTGAGAAAATTGCCGACATGTAACGCTGAAATATAGTATGAGCGTTACATAGTCCAAATGGCATTCTTCTATAAGCATATGTACCTTGGGGGCATGTGAATGTGGTTTTCTCCTGATCCTCTGGAGCAATTGGTATCTGATTATACCCAGAATATCCGCAAAAAAAAAAACAATAAAAACCATGGTGTCATGACCCAAAATTAACTAGTCGTGATGGCACCTAACCCAACCCATTGGGTAAGTCAATTACCAACTGTCCAATTCCAATAATAATTATTAAAGCAAGCTAAGTAAATAAAGATCTTAATCTTATACAATCCCCAATAACTGGTAGTACAAATCATGAGCTTCTAAGAATAGAGTATACAAAGCGGAAATGAAATAAATACATAGCCTGTTGGAATAGTACATAAATAGAGGTTTTATAAATCTAAGGCTACCATGAATAAGAGGCAGCTACAACAGGAACGCAGGTACATCTTCAAATCTCGCAACTATCGAGCACAACAACAAAAGTAGCCAATATCTGCACGTAATGTGCAAAAGCGTAGTATCAGGACAACCGACCCCATGTACTGAGTAAGTAACAAACCTAGCCTTAGGTTGAAAGTAGTGACGAGCTTCTACCAAGGTCGGGTCCAAACCAATAGTCCACAATATTCCATAACAACATAAAACACATAATAGCAGAAGTAACTCAGAGATAAAATGCTCAGCTAAATCATGATTTCAAAAATTAGTTCTTCCTTTCAAGTACATCAGTGAAAACCCAAATCGTTTACCGAAGTTTCCAAAAATATGAATAAGTTTGAAAACAATAATTTTTCCCATAAATCATTTCAATAATAAATTAGATGTTTTATTTTCCTTCCAGATAACCTGTATAAAAACAAATGCATCACTATGCCCATCTGTCAAAATGTCTGAGAAATCATGAATGATGTGATGTTGTACAACATGATGAAACTACATCTCTATTCCTGTATGTCATGTGTGCATGCCAATGAGATTCAACTCAGTGATAAAATCATAAACCGCCCCTCGGGCAGACCTCAAAAACACTCGTATACAGCCCCTCGGTCTTACCTCACAATCACTCGTAAACAGCTCATCGGGCTTTCCTCACAATCACTCGTAAACAGCCCATCTGGCATACCTCACAATCTATAATGCCTCCCAGTCACTCAGCACCCTGCATTCACACTCAGTAGGTACCTGCGCTCACTGGGGTGTGTACAAACTTCGGAGGGGCTCCTACAGCCCAATCGCTATAATTTGCACGGACAACTCACATGCTGCATGGACAACTCGCGTGCTATAATATCATATCAGAATCCGCACGGATAGCTCACGTGCCATAATAATCCAATAAGGCCTACTAAAGGTGGGCAGCCCCGATCCATATAATAGTAAAAATATATATAAAGCCAACATGGCCTGCTGCAGCGTGCAGCCCAATCCCAAAACATCCTCACAATCGGGTCCTCGACCTCCCTCAGTCATCAATCTCTCCAGTCCATCTCTCGTGGGCTCACAATGTCATGAGAATAGCCCAAAAATGATGATATGATGCATCTATAAATAGCAACAGAGACTGAGATATGATATGCAATGAAATGAATATGACTGAGTATGAATTTTCAATTTAAACAAATAATTCACAGCAATATGACCTATGTGGGTCCCAATAATACTGGCACATGGCCTCAACATGATATTTAATATGCATTTCATCTCAATTTCTTTAACTCATAAAACCGCATGGAAAATGCCAAGATTATTTAATTATAAAATTCCACAGAAGCAATTATGTCATAATTTCTATAGTGCACGCCCGTCACCTAGCCTGTGCGTCACCTCCCAACAATTCATGAAATACATATATTCAGGGTTACATACCTCGATCAAGTCAAATCTAATGCCGAGCAAGATAAACAATGCTCCAGAAATCTCATTATGCGCGTATCAACTTCCGAACGGTTCGAATCTAGTCACAATTAATTTGATTAAGTCCACACAATTTATAAGAATTAATTTTATATCAAAATACTAATACTTTTCCACAAAATCCGCAATAACGCCCCAAAAATCACCCATGGGGCCACGTTTCGAAATCCGACGAAACTCACAAAATACGACAACCCATCCAATTACAAGTTCAACCATACTAATTTAACGCAATTCCAACTCCGAATCGGTATTCAAACTCAAAAATTTTCGTTTTGTGACATTATAGAAATTTCCTTCTTTTTCTCTTGAAGATTCAATAATCTTACACTACAAATGAAGATTAATTCATGAAATATAACCACAAGGGAGTCAAGAACACTTACCCCAAGTTGTGTGGATAAATTCCTCTCCAACATTGCCCTAACCGTGCTCCAAAATCTGAAAAAATGGGTAAAAATGTTGGACCCTCGAATGGGTGAAAATGCGAGCTCGCATCCGTGACCACTATTCCGCAGGTGCGATTACACCAGAAGGCTTCATTTCCAGCAGTTTCCAAATTCAAAAATCAATCCATTAACCATCTGAAACTCACCCGAGCCCCTCGGGGCCCCATCCGAACATACCAACAAGTCCCAAAACATAACACAGACCTACTTGAGGCCTCAAAACACACATAACAACATCGAAATGACGCATCACACCTCACTTCGAAGTCATTGAACTTTGAAACTTCAAATTCTATATCTTGTGCCAAAACACATCAAATCACGTCCGATTGACCTCAAATTTTTGCACACAAGTCACATTTCACATTACGAACCTATTCCAATTTCCAGAATCGGATTCCGACCCCAATATCAAAAAGTCAATCCTCCGGTCAAACTTCCAAAAATTCAACTTTGGGCATTTCAAGCCTAATTCCACTACGGACCTCCAAATAATTTTTCGGATACGCTCATATGTCCTAAATCACCATACAGAGCTATTGGAATCATCAAAACTCCATTCCGGGGTCGTTTACACATAAGTCGATATCCGGTCACTATTTTAACTTAAGCTTTAAACCTTGGAATTAAGTGTTCCAATTCATTCTAAAACCTCACCGGACCTGAACCAATTACCCCGGCAATTCAAACAACAACTGTAAAGTACAATTTGAGAAGTAAATAGGGACGCGGGGTTGTAATACTCTGAACGACTGGCCGGATCGTTACATTCTCCCCCACTTAAACATACATTCGTCCTCGAACGTGCCAAGAGTTGTTTCCAAGCCATCAAATCATGGTTCCATCTTACCACACACGTACCCAGGGGTGATCTCACGCCACCCTGTTCTATATAGGCTTGACAACACATACCACTGAAATCATTCATTTAACTTTAGCCCATAAACCTTGGAAATTAATTTCTAACGTTTAGAATTTATTTCAAGACCCGAATCTTACATTTACACACGGTTTGAGTTTGAACAAGCTGCATCAAGCCATAACCAGCATCATAACCACAGACATAATCACCTAACATATTACACAACTCGCATGCTCATAGCACCATTCCTGATCACAGTGACTGCTCCAAAACCCACCATATACTAGTATTAAACCCATATCGAACCAAACCTCATCCCAAAACCTCCGTACACTGTTGATAATAAAAGAAAGATGCGAAATTTCATGACCACTTACCAGATCAACAAGTCACAGAGCTCTCTCGTCCCAACCAGAACCATAATTGTTTTCTGAGCCGACTTTCAATATTTTCCTTCCGAACATATCGTAATCAAACCTAATGGTACCCATTCTAGGTCTAATGACCTTATATTACTAAACAAAACTATTCCACAGACATGCTGCACCAATATAACCCAGAACCACAACCTGTGCCATCCGCGCACCAATACGCAACAATTCAAATGTACTCAGTCATGGAAAATGACTCAAATGAGAGAACTGCCCCGCCAGATTAACAGGTACCGCCACAACGAAACACTAAAAATTCATCATACACAGTAGAACCATCACCCGATTCTAACACAAGGTTTATACCTTAATATAACTCTGCTGTAATGCGTGACCCCATCCGAACGCTAGTCCATAATATATACCTCGAGCCACCCCGCTCAAAATCAATAACCACAGAGAGGCAAAGGACAAAAATGCCACATAAAACCTGAAAGAACATAACCATTACACAATCGATCATGTAATACCAAAATACTCATCACGCTCAAATTTCGCTATAAAGCTCAAATAGAACCGCACCATCTATGCACATAACCAAAGGATCACAACTCCTCGTAGCATAAAGGAGTAATTCATAGATCATTTCAGAACACAAATAAGTTCAACATCAATCGAGTGACGCATCCCTGAACAATAGCAGTATGGAGCCAACTATTCCGGCTCGATGTAGAATATACATCTTAATTGGGCCTACCAATGGACCCCCAAATCAACTCTGGTGACCCAAAAATAGTCAAATAACCCTCTGAAAGACCACAATGACTGAATTATAATACATACTATCATCTGCTAGCTTCGGCCACGACTTCACAGTCCACCGCCATAAACAATCTACTCCTGATAGCTCATAGTCTCCAAATCCATAGAACATGCGAATCACCCTATTGGATTCCATCTCCACCGCCCGAATGCCTAACACCTCTCTCATACACGATCATCCCACCAGAAATACTTTAAAAATTCTTCCGTGCCACTTGGCCAAATTTGAATATCAGCATTCTATAAACCATGTGAGTACCGCACTACTAATTTATACATCCGTAAGTCAAAATACAATGCGCCTGCTGAAGTCCGCCCCCTTCTGATACAACATAAAGTAGTATAGTTTTCATCTAGTTATTTGGAACCGTCCATGTTGTCCAACATTCGTTACCTTCTCTTCAAGACTGTACTACCACCTCGTACATGTAAATCTAACTCTTCGCACAACACCTAACATCTACCTTGCCATCATGTGAAAAACACAAGAATCTTATTATAAATTAATTTTTTTTTGAGTTACCAACGATTTACATACCCTATTAGTTATAACCCTTTCTCTTGCTTCTTCCAGGATGAAATCACAATACACAACACGTTCCCCACATCGGTAGAAAAGTATCTGGCTCAAACTATCGAGAGTACTTTGGAATCCATCTTCACATAATCAGGCCCTTATAACTAAATTCCTCTAACTCGACCAAGCCACGCAGGTCGCCAAACCCAAGAATATTTCTACCAATACATCTGTAAAGTCTTACCACATCATAATTAACCAAAGGACCGACCCTACCATTACCATACTAGTCCAGTCTACTACCCAATTGTCTTATTTTCTCTGAGTCCCTTCTGACCTTTTCTCTTGCTTCTTCCAGGATGAAATCACAATACACAACACGTTCCCCACATCGGTAAAAAAGTATCCAGCTCAAACCATCGAGAGTACTATGGAATCCATCTTCACATAATCAGGCCCTTAAACCTAAATTACTCTAATTCGACCAAGCCATGCAGGTCACCAAACCCAAGAATATTGCCACCAAAACATCTGTAAAGTCTTACCACATTGTAATTAACCAAAGGAACGACCCTACCATTACCATACTGGTCCAGTCTACTACCCAGTTGCCTTATTTTCTCCGAGTCTCTTCTGAATTTTTCTTCAGATTGATACTTTTCCTTTCTAAACGCCACGACCTTTAGCCACAACTCAGCCCACGAACCCTAGCATAGAACTACAACTCCCTACGACCCTTAAGCAACTGTATTCTTCTTAAGCACCTCCAGAAACACCACAGCTATAACACTCACTCTGAAAATACCTTATGTGAATTAAAAAACTGTTCTTCTTACCTTCCTTGTATAAAAACGTAGAATCCATAGTCATATAGAATTTTCGTAAGTACATGCACCTTCTAATGCAAATCTCAGGTTTTATTCATACACAAGTCCGAAGAAATTCTCAATTGCTATATATAATTCTCAAACCCACTAGAATTTTCTCGGAAGTCACCCACTTTGCTCAAATCTAAATTGCACCGCCCAAATGGGCCAAAAGGCACGTGCCCCATTAGCACAACAACACTCAAATAATTAACTCTACTTTTATACCACTTATCAAATTCATACTCCGTGCGCACTACATCATTCACCAATAACAACTCACTCGTCCCACGATTTTCATATACTCATACGTGCAATATAACCCATAACCAGGAATTTCCTTATTCGACTCATCCCCGATCTCAACTTCTGCAAGTCATAACTAAATGTCATGACCCAAAATCTCAACCTGTCGTGATGGCGCCAATCTCGATACTAGGCAAGTCGAAAATCTCAATAAACCAAAACTTCTCTTTAAGGTTGAAAATATAATATTTAAATACAATACAAACGCTCCCCAAAACCTGGTGTCACTATGTACATGAGCATCTAATAGTCTGAGACCAAATATAGTAAATAAAGAGATAGAGAAGGAGAGACAAGGTCTGCGAAACACGACATCTACCTCAAAATCTCCGCAAAATCAACTGTTTGAAAGAATCAACCCCCGCTATGTCCAGGAACACTTGGACATGCACACTGCAGGGTGTAGTATGAGTACAACCAACTCAGCGAGTACCAATAATAAATAAGAAACTGAAGATAGTAACGAGCTACACAATTATGGTTCATTTCAAGTAATTCCAGCAAAGAATAGACATGCTATCAAATCTGGTAGTTTAATGTCAAATCAATTTGTATACAGTTCTTGTTCATATAATCCGTATATCAAAATCTTTCAGAGATTTCACAACAATGACAGATAGCAACTAAGTGCAACAAGAAATGGAAATCAAGTACAACCTCCTAGGACAACAATCACTCAATGGGCTCCCAACCCTCATCACTCACTGGGCTCCCAGCCCTCATCACTCACTCTCAATGGGTATCCGCGCTCACTAGGGGTGTACAAACTTCGGAGGGGATCCTACAGCCTAGCGCTATAATCTTTACGGACAACTCACTTGCCATAATATAAATATATGGATCCGCACGGCCAACTCCCGTGCTGCACGTCCAAGTCACGTGCTATGGTATAATATACAGATCCGCACGGCCAACTCACATGTTGTACCAACAACTCACATGCTATGATATCAATATCTCACAATCAGGCCCTCGGCCTCTCTCAGTCATAAATCTCTCTCCAGTCTCTCGGGCTCTCATTAATCATGAAATCAGGCCTATTAACAATGATATAATGTATCAATAATAATAAGAGAGACTGAGATAAAATGTGCAAGTAACAAACTGAGATTGAGTACATATTGCATTTAGCAGGCAATTCAACAAGTACACAACCTCTGTGGGTCCCAACAGTTCTATCACATAGCCTAAGCATGATTTATAACGTGTTTTACAGTCAAATTTTATCAACACATACAAAGCATATAGCTAACAATAAATTTTTCAACTTTACAGTTTCCCGGGACGGACGAAGTCACAATCCCCTCGGTGTTAAGCACCTCCATAAATGCCACAACTGTAACACTTACTCTGAAAATACCTTATACAAATTTAAAATTGTTCCTCTTTCCTTTCTTATACTGAAATGTAGAATCCATAGTCATGCAAATTACCGCAAGTCCCGACACCTTAAAAAAATGCAAAATCTCATATTTTTATCCATGTACAAGTCCGGAAACATTCCCTATTGCTATATATAATTCTCGGGAATCACCCACGTTGCTCAAATCCAAATGGCACCGCCCAAACGGACCGAAAGGCACAAACCCCATTAGCACAACAACCCCCAAGGATGTAACCCTGCCTTAACACCACCAATTAAATTCACACTTCGTGTGCACTACGTTCTTCAAAATAACAATTAATCATTCCATGATTTCCGTATTTCTATAAAGTTCCATATAACCCGTATTCAGGAATTTCCTTACTCGAGTCATCCTCGATCTCCAACTCTGCAAGTCATAACTGATTCACAAGTATGCCTCCAACCAAAACTAAAATATAACACATAGCCATGAAATCAAATTGTCAATAGAAGGGTCCCCCACTTAGCCTTAAGCTGCAATTATATAAAATTAAAACTCGCAAGGATTTCTCCTTCTCAATTACCAATATCTTGCACCGTTAACCCGCCAGACTTCTCGAAGTCTTTTGTTAAGTTTTTCATGAACATTCTGAATCGCCAGCCACAGTCACATATTCGACCTCTTACCGGTTAGCAAGTAATATTCCTCACAAAAGCTTTATCAATATCACGCCACCGCTAACTGCTCACAGGAGATAAACCACCTGTGGAATTCCGTACTGACATCTTCCAATGACGCTATAGTGGGAGCAATGACCACTTAATTAGTAAATTCTCATGTGTTCATGCTCGTCCACCATATGTACAAGTCTGCACTTTCCCTATTAACATTAACTGAAAGTTCAACAATACCTTCTAAACTCAAGTCATATTGCACCTGAAACGATAATCAGATCTTCACATCCCTCTCTATTTTAAACAAACTCCTTTCTACCATATTTAATTTTTGTTTTCCGTACAGTAACCATCACTCCAAATAAAGTCAGTAGGACAAATCACATTCTATCATGATTCCAAACGGTTCTACACTTCCTCAAGGCACGCGACTACCCTATAGAATCCATATGCTAATCTTTCACTCTTACTTCAGTTAAATCATCTCCTTTAAGCACTTCCCGTCATGTCTTCCCTTATACTTTACTGCCCAACTGTTGCATCAAATCAAAATGCATCTCTGTCATACCTGAACCATTAAAATGTTACCAACTCTAAGTCTCTTCGAAGATCATCTTTCTCGAGCCATCAACATCAGAAATACTCATTTGCAACCACAATTACTACACAATCACTTACTCTTCTTGAGTCCAAGCTCATTGACAAGACATGCAAATTTAATTTGTCCAAAAATTTAATAACGTGAAAAATCCTTCAAAACATTCACACTCGAGACCATACGCCACATCAAAACCAAAATCAAGCACCCAATGGCCTTCCTTTACATTTCAAGGAAACACTTCTCGTCACTTTCAAATCATCTTATCAGAACCCGCAGTTACATCATACTCATCACAAAGCCTTTCCACCGCTCATCGAGCCACAAATTCTATTCGTAGGGACATTATCGGACATATGAGTCCAAATGTAAAGGTTACAACTGAAGCTACCGAGCCTAAGCTATGCTCTAAACCTGGCCTCAAGTCTTCCAAACTAGCCCATCACCAAAATACAAAATACATATCTTGAATATCGTTCATGGAATCACAAGTCGGTGATGCACAGCTGATACCGAGCGCTCAAATACGCATACGAAATGCGTGGAAGGAATTCAAAGAGTTATGTTTCAAGAATGTAAAATTTTCCTAAGGGTTTTGCAGCCTCTCGAAGATAAGTACAAATGTGTCCGTACCGATCTGCAAGACTCTACTAAACCTGCTCATAACTCGTAAGACCTATGTAACCTGGAGCTCTGATAACAACTTGTCACGACCCAAAATTCCAAACTATCGTGATGGCGCCTATCTCGATACTAGGCAAGCCAAAAATCTCAATAAACCAAAACTTCTCTTTAAGGTTGAAAATATAATATTTAAATACAATACAAACACTCCCCAAAACCTGGTGTCACTGAGTACATGAGCATCTAATATGAATACAAGTCTGGAAAATATCGTTTATAATAGTCTGAGACCGAATACAGTAAACAAAGAGATAGAGAAGGAGAGACAAGGTCTGTGAAACACGGCAACTACCTCAGAATCTCCGAAAACTCAACTGTGTGAAAGAATCAACACCCGCTATGTCTGGTAACACCTGGATCTGCACACGAAGTGCAGGGTGTAGTACGAGTACAACCAACTCAGCAAGTAACAATAATAAATAAGAAACTGAAGATAGTAACGAGCTACACAGTTATGGTTCATTTCCTGTAATTCCAGCAAAGAATTGACTTGCTATCAAATCTGGCAGTTTAATGTCAAATCAATTTTTATACAGTTCCTGTTCATATAATCCATATATCTAAATCTTTCAGAGATTTCACAACAATGACAAATAGCAACTAAGTGCAATAATAAATGGAAATCAAGTATAACCTCTTCGGATAACAATCACTCACTGGGCTCCCAACCCTCATCACTCACTCTCAATGGGTACACGTGCTCACTGGGGTGTACAGACTCCGGAGGGGCTCCTACAGCCCAAGCACTATAATCTGCATGACCAACTCACGTGCTATAGTATAATATAAGGATCCGCACGGCCAACTCACTTGCTGCACGACTAACTCACGTGCTATAGTATAATATAAGGATATGCATGGACAACTCACGTGCTGCACGGACAACTCACGTGCTACGATATCAATATCTCACAATCAGGCCCTCGGCCTCTCTCAGTTATAAATCTCTCCAGTCCCTCGGGTTCTCAATAATCATGAAATCAACCCACACAACAATGATATGATGTATCAATAATAATAACAGAGACTGAGATAAAATGTGCAAGTAAAAAACTGAGACTGAGTACATATAGCATTTAGCAGGCAATTCAACAAGTACGCGACATCTGTGGGTCCCAACAATACTATCACATAGCCTACGCATGATTTCTAACATGTTTTACAGTCAAATTTTATCAACATATAGAGAGCATATAGCTATCAATAAATTATTCAATTTTGTACAGTTTTTCGGGACAGACCAAGTCACAATCCCCTCGGTGCACGCCCATACGCCCGTCACCTAGCATGTGTGCCACCTCCAAAATAATCACATGATATCAAAATACTTGGTTTAATACCCTCAGGACCAGATTTAAAACTGTTACTTACCTCAGAGCATGAAATTCATTACTCTGCTATGCCTTTGTCTCGCAAATCGGCGTCCGAATACCTCGAATCTAGTCACAAATAATTTATTTCAGTCAATAAAATTTATTGGAATTAATTCCATAAGAAAATACTAATTTTCCATAAATATCCGAATATTATCTCAAAAACATCGCACGTGGGACCCACGTCTCGGAACTCGACAAAAGTTATAAAATACGAAAGCCCATTCAACCACAAGTATACCTATACCAATTTTACCAACTTCTGACCTCAACTCTACCCTCAAAGTTCCAATCTCCGATTTACACCTCAAAATCATGTAATCTAATCGGATTATTCGATGATAATTCAATATTATGGAGTAGAAATGATCACAAGGGACTTACCTCAATTTTTCCTTGAAAATATATCAAAATCGCCTCTCCTCGAGCTCCAATTTGTCAAAAATGGAGAATGGGACGAAGTCCCTGCTTTATAATTCTACCCAGCCTGCCCCGATTTTGCCTCGATCTTGGCCTTCGAATTTGGCCTTCGATCGAGGTGCTCGATCCTTTGTCTCAATCCTGGCCCTCGATCATGTCCCTCAATCATGGCTCTCGACCCTGGACCTCGATCATGCCTTCGATCGTGCCCTCGATCATGCCCTCAATCATGCCTTCGATCATGCCCTCGATCATGCCCTAGATCATGCCTTCAATCATGGCCCTCGACCCTGGGCTCGACCGTGGCTTCGAGCCTAATCCTCGACCCTACCTTCGATTGTGGCCCTCAACCCTGGGCTCGATCGTCCTTGATTCTAGGCTTGATTTATCTGGGCACGATTTATTTGGGCTCGATTCTGGCAGAAGAAATTTCCAACTAAAGGAAACTGCAGCAGTTGTTGTAGTTCCATTTTTCATCTGTTAACCATCCGAAACTCACCCGAGGCCCCCGGGACCTCAACAAAATATACAAACAAGTCTTAAAACATCATACGAAATTAGTCGAATTCTCAAATCACCTCAAACAGCGCTAAAACCATGAATTACGCCCCAATTCAAGCCTATTGAACTTTGTAACTTTCCATTTCTACAAACAACGCCGAAACCTATCAAATAACGTCCAATTGATCTCATATTTGGCACACCAGTCATAAATGATATAACAAACCTATTAAAATTTTTAGAATCGGATTCCGACCCCGATATCGAAAAGTCAACCCCCCGATCAAACTTCCCAAAAATTAAACTTTCGGCATTTCAAGCCTAATTCCACTATGGACCTCCAAATAATTTTCCGGACACGCTCCTAAGTACAAAATCACCATACGAGGCTGTTGGAATCATCAAAATTCAAATCTGAGGTCCTTTACATATAGGTCCATATCCGGTCAACTTCTCTAACTTAGATTTTTAATTATGAGACTAAGTGTCTCAATTCACTCTGACTTCTTTCCGAACCTGAACCAATTACCCTGGCAAGTCATAAAACAATTGTAAAGCATAAATTGAGCAGAAAATTGGGGAACGAGGTTCTAATACTCAAAACAATCGATCGGGTTGTTACACTAACCCACTAGTATACCTCAGCCCATAACTAAACCTTTACATATAACCATGAAATTAAATTATCACTAGCGGGCTCCCCCACTTGGCTCAAAGCCATAGATTAAAACACCCCATAATTCACAATACCCATACTCTATTACTATCATAATATCGTAGTTAGTACTACAAAAATTCTTCTCAAGCTCATACAACGCCAACCATAAAAATACCTCAAATCATCCGCTAACTCGCAATCATTCCCTTGACACTCAAATTCAAATCTCCCCGCATACGCCCTGTTGGCGCAAAAGAAATTCTCCACTCACATATAAGGAACATACCATACGTAGATTACTCTGCAAGGGATAACCCACCTGCTTAGCATCAAATTAGTATCTTGATATACCCTTTCGCTATCACAATTACTACGCAAACACTTAATCGTTCCGAGTTCAAACTTATTAACAAGATATGTAACTTTAGTTCTACCCCAAAATTTACCAATGTGAAATATCCTTCAAAACATTCATACTAGAGATTGTACGTCACATCAATTCGAAAATCAAGCACCCAGTGGCCTTTCCTTTACATTTCAAGGAAATACTTCTCGCATATTCAAATCGTCTTAACACATCCCGCATTTACATCATACACATCACGAAGCCATTCCACCGCTCATAGAGCCACAATTTCCACTGTAGGTCATTACCGGACATATGAGTCCAATTGTACATGTTACAACTAAAGCTACCAAGCTCAAGCTACGGTCTAACCATGGCCTCAAGTCCTCCAGACTGGCCCATCATCAAAACACACAATACACATCTCGAACCTCGTTCATAGAATCATAAGCCGTCGATGCGCAACTGATAGCAAGCACTCACGTGCGTATACGAATACGTCGAAGGAATTCAAAGAGTTATGTATCAGGCTGAATCAATTCCACATGATAAAGAAAGAAAGATGGGAAGTATATATCATAAATGCCTTGTAGCCTCTCGAAGATAAGTATGAACGTCATCATACCGATCCGCAAGACCCTACTAGACACTTGCTCGTGACTAGTTGAACTTATGAACCTAGAGCTCTGATACCAATCTGTCAGGACCCAAAATTTAACTAGTCGTGATGGCACCTAACCTAACCCGTTAGGTAAGCCAATTACCAACTGTACAATTTCAATAATAATTATTAAAGCAATCTAAGTAAATAAAGATCTTAATCTTATACAATCCCCAAGAACTGGTAGTACAAATCATGAGCTTCTAAGAATAGAGTATACAGAGCAGAAATGAAATAAATACATAGTCTGTTTGAATAGTACATAAACAGAGCTTTTATAAATCTAAGGCTACCGTGAACAACAGGCAGTTATAATAGGAACGCAGGTACATCTTCAAATCTCGCAACCATCGAGCACATCAACAACAACAGCCAACATCTGCATGCAATGTGCAGAAGTGTAGTATCAGTACAACCGACCCCATGTACTCAGTAAGTAACAAACCTAGCCTTAGGTGGAAAGTTGTGACGAGCTTCTACCAAGGTCGGGTCCAAACCAATAGTCCACAACAGTCCATAACAATGTAAAACAAATAATAGCATAAGTAACTCAGAGATAAAATGCTCAGCTAAATCATGATTTCAAAAATTAGTTCTTCCTTTCAAGTACAACAGTGAAAACCCAAATCGTTTACCAAAGTTGCCAAAAATATGAATAAGTTTGAAAACAATATTTTTTCCCAAAAATCCTTTCAATAATAAATGAGATGTTTCATTTTCCTTCCAGATAACCCGTATAAAAACAAATGCATCACTATGCACATCTGTCAAAATGTGTGAGAAATCATGAATGATGTGATGCTATAGAGCATGAGAAAAATACATCTTTATGCTTGTATGTCATGTGTGCATGCCAATGCGATGCAACTCAGTGATAAAATCATAAACAACCCCTCGGGCAGACCTCACAATCACTCGTATATTGCCCCTCGGGCTTACCTCACAATCACTCATAAACAGCCCCTCGAGAATACCTCACCATCTCTCATGCCTCCCAGTCACTCAGCACCCGGCACTCGGCACTCGCACTCAGTAGGTACCTGCGCTCACTAGGGGTGTGTACAGACTCCGGAGGGGCTCCTATAGCCCAACCGCTATAATCTACACGGACAACTCACATGCTGCATGGACAACTCACGTGCTATAATATCATATCAGAATCTGCACGGACAACTCACGTGCCATAATAAGCCAATAAGGCCTGCTGTAGGCAGGCAACCCCGATCTACATAATAGTAATAATATATATAAAGCCAACATGGCATGCTGCAGCGTGCAGTCCGATCCGAAAATATCCTCACAATCAGGCCCTCGGCCTCCCTCAGTCATCAATCTCTCCATTCCCTCTCTCATGGGCTCACAATGTCATGAGAATAGCCCAAAAATGATGATATCATGCATCAATTAATAATAACAGAGACTGAGATATGATATGCAATGAAATGAATATGACTCAGTATGAATTTTTAATTTAAACAAATAATTCACAGCAATATGACCTCTGTGGGTCCCAATAATACTGGCACATAGCCTCAACATGATTTTTAATATGCTTTCAGCTCAATTTCTTTAACACTTAAAACCGCATGGAAAATGCCAAGATCATTTAACTATAAAATTTTACGGAAACAATTATGTCACAATTTCTATAGTGCACGCCCACACACCCATCACCTAGCATGTGCGTCACCTCCCAACAATTCACGCAATACATATATTCAGGGTTCATACCCTCAGCTCCAAGATTAGAAGAGTTATTTACCTCGAACAAGTCAAATCCAATGTCGAGCAAGCTTAACACAATGCTCCAGAAATCCCATTATGCGCGTATTAACTTCCGAACAGCTCGAATCTAGTCACAATTAATTTGATTCAATCCACACAATTTATAGGAATTAATTCCATATCAAAATACTAATACTTTTTTTCAAAATCCGAAATTATGCCCCAAAAATTACCCGTGGGGCCCACGTCTCGAAATCTGACGAAACTCACAAATACAACAACCCATCCAATTATAAGTTCAACCATACTAATTTTACTTAATGTCGACTCCGAATCGGTATTCAAACTCGAAACATTTCGTTTTGTGACATTATAGAAATTTCCTTCTTTTTCTCATGAAGATTCAATAATCTTACAGTAAAAATGAAGATTAATGCATGAAATATAACAACAAGGGAGTCAAGAACACTTACCCTAAGTTGTGTGGAAACAATCCTCTCCAAAATCGCCCAAACCGTGCTCCAAAATTCGAAAATGGGTGAAAATGTCGAACCCTCGAACTTAAAGGATTATGCCCAGTCGATTCGCATCTGCGGACAATATTTGCGCACCTGCGCCTCCGCTTGTGCAAGCAAAACGTTGTATTTGAGGACTTCACTCACATGTCTAGTTTTCGCTTCTGCGCGTCGTACCTGCGACCAATGCCTTGCAGCCTTGTGCTCGCATTTGCGCTCCTTCTCGCGCAGGTGCGATTCCGCACTTGCGTACCTTGCTTCAGCGCATCCCTGCTCGCACTTGCGAGCTCGCACCTGTGACTACTGTTCCTCATGTGCGATTACACCAGAAGGCTCCATTTCCAGCAGTCTTCCAAATTCAAAAATCAATTCGTTAACCATCCGAAAGTCACCCGACCTCTCGGGACCCCGTCTAAACATACCAACAAGTCCCATAACATAACACGGACCTACTCAAGGCCTCAAAACACAGATAACAACATCAAAACGACGAATCACGCCTCAATTCTAAATCATTAAACTTTGAAACTTCAAATTCTATATCTTGTGCCGAAACACATCAAATCACGTCCGATTGACCACAAATATTGTACATAAGTCACATTTCACATTACGGACCTATTCCAATTTCCAGAATCGGATTCCGACCCCGATATAAAAAAGTCAACCCTCGGTCAAACTTTAAAAACATCAACTTTTAGCATTTCAAGCCTAATTCCAATACGGACCTCTAAATAATTTTTCCGACACGCTCCTAAGTCTAAAATTACCATACGGAGCTATTGGAATCATCAAAACTCCATTCCGAGGTCATTTACACATAAGTCGAAATCCGGTCACTATTTTAACTTAAGTTTTAAACCTTTTGAACTAAGTGTTCCAATTCATTCCAAAATTTCACCGGACCCGAACCAATTACCCCGGCCATTCACACAGTAACTGTAAAGTGCAATTTGTGCAGCAAATGCGGAAGCGGGGTTGTAATTCTCAAAATGACCGGCCGGGTCGTTACACATGGCCTACAACTCTTTCAATCATTTGGTCAATAAAAGGCAAAGCAAAATGAGCTTTCCGTGTGGCATCATTAAGTCGTCTATAATCCATACAGACTTCCATCCTCTGACTGTTCTGGTAGGTTTGAGTTCGTTATCTTCATTTTCTATCACTGTCATACCTCCTTTCTTTGGAACTACCTGCACCGGACTTACCCAAGGACTGTCAGATATCAGATAGATGATACCTGCAGCTAGAAGTTTCACTACTTCTTTCTTGACGACTTCTTGCATTGTTGGTTTCAGTCTCCTTTGGGGTTGGACTATTGGGTTGTAATTATGCTCCATAAGGATCCTATGCGTGCAAATAGCTGAACTGATTCCCTTGAATACCTCTTTTCTTTGGTACTACCTGCACCGGACTTACCCAAGGACTGTCAGATATTAGATAGATGATACCTATCGGTAAACGTTTCACTACTTCTTTCTTGACAACTTCCTGCATTGTTGGGTTCAGTCTCCTTTGGGATTGGACCATTGGCTTGTAATTATCCCCCATAAGGATCCCATGCGTGCAAATAGTTGGGCTGATTCCCTTGAATACCTCCTTTCTTTGGTGCTACTTGCACCGGACTTACCCAAGGGCTGTTAGATATCAGATAGATGATACATGTCGGTAAAAGTTTAACTACTTCTTTCTTGACGACTTCCTGGATTGTTGGGTTCAGTCTCCTTTGGGATTGGACTATTGGCTTGTAATTATCCTCCATATGGATCCTATGGGTGCAAATAGCTGGACTGATTCCCTTGATGTCAGCTATAGTCCACCCTAAGGCTCCTTTGTGTTCTCTTAAAACTCCAATTAGTTTTATTTCCTGTTATACAGTCAAAGAAGATGAAATAATCACCGCAAATAATTCAGGTTGAAGAAAATTATATTTCAAATGAGAAGGAAGAGTTTTGAATTTAATTTTTGGTTGAACTTCTTCTGGTGATATTTTGTCATTTGTTTAATATCTTTCCAGCATTTCAGCTTCTTTTTCTGATTGTGGTGTCATCATCACTTGTGGTACATGACTTTGCTAAACATCTTTCCAATGAATCGGTAATCAGTTGATCATCTTTATATTCATCTGCAAGGTCATTCAACAAATCAATTTGAAAACAAGATGATGATGACTCATCCTCAAGATCATTTTCAAGAATTCCTTTCAGGTTTTTAGTACTTTGATCAGCCAATTGCAGAGACACACCAGTGTCCTTCATTTCACCAAGTTCCAATATCCTGAAAATTAAAAAATGCATTAGATTTATTGATCACCTGAATCACATAATGCTTTTTCAAAATAAGCACCTCTCAAACTACAAGGAATTGTAAAACTGCCTAAATCACCAAGTTTTTGTAGAAGCCTTTTTTGAAGTATAACACTACATTTTTCTGTAAGCTTAACCATTGAAACTTCTTCCAATTTTCTTTTACTTGACAAAATTTCTTCAAGAAATTTAGCATATGCTGACATTTGATTCAAAACATCTTTAAAAGGTATGTCAATGTAAAGTTGTTTTAAAATTTCTAGAAACTTTGAGAATTGTTTGTCCAGCTTTTCTCTTTTTAGCTTTTGGGGAAAAGGGGGGGAGTGGGGTACAGAATAAGAATTTGTCATCAATTCATTTTCTTGTACCTTTTTTCCTTTATCTTTTTGTTCTTTTAGAAGTTCAGAGTCCCTTTTATTCTCACCGTCAATTACATGTTTCACTTATTGTGGCTTTCCTTGTCTATCTGCATATGGATTATCAAGAGTTTTACCTGATAACATATAGATGGCTTTGAGGTGTTCCTTTGGATATTTGTCGTTATTACTTGGTATATCACCTTTTATTTGTCTAGACATGAGGGTTGCTAATTCGCTCATCTGGATTTCCAAATTCTTGATGGTTGAACTTTAACTTTAAACCTTCTCGTTAGTAGCCTTAATGAATTTGTACAGCATGTCTTCAAGGCTTTGCTGATGAGCTCTTTGGGGTTGTTGATATTGTTGAAATTCTTGTTTTTCTCTATTTTGATTTTGAAAACCGGGGGTCCTTGCACCTACTGCTTTTGATTGAATAATCTTTGATGATATTTAGCACCATTTGGGTTATTCCATTGAAATCCTGGATGTTATTGTGCCATGGGACTACCGAATGGGTAACTGGTTCTATAACCAATAACTTTTACTTGTTCTTCATGTTGCGTTGAAGCTTGGCACTCATTACTGGGATGATTACCTCCACAAAATTCACAATTATCACGTTGAGATGATGATTGAGTATTTACCTGAAAAGTCTCAACTTATTGTTTCAAAGTTGCAATTTGTTGCGCTAATGAATTCCAAGGTTCAACTTGATTGAATCTTGCTGCTTTCTTAACAATCATTCTATCAGAGGTCCATTGAACATCATTTTTTAAAATTTCATTGAGCAATTGCATGGCTTCTGCAGTGGTTTTGCTCATTATGGATACTCCTAATGCTGCATCAATAACATTTCTAGCAAAGGGTTTAAGACCATGATAAAAAATATATAAGATGTCAGGATCTTGGATACCATGATGTGGACATTTTCTTAACATTGCTTTAAATCGTTCCCATGCTTGATATACTGATTCAGTATCTGTCTACAAAAAATTATTGATTTCTTGCTTCATTTTAAATATTTTTACAGGTGAAAAATATTTAATAAGAACTTTCTGAGTCATTTGGTCCCATGTAGTGATTAAACTTCTCGGCAGACTTCGCAACCATATTTTGGCTTCACCTTTTAATGAAAAAGAAAAATCTGCAACCTGATAGCATGTGTTGTGACTCCATTATACATGCAAGTTTCAACTAATTCAAGAAAATCAATTAGATGGGTAGTGAGGATATTCACTCGCATCACTAGTAAATTGACATGACTGTTGAATGGTTTGAATCAAGCCTGTGCGAATTTCTAAGTTGTTTGCTGCAATTGGTGGTCTCCTCACACTTGATTCTCCTTCAAAATGATCCGGCCTTGCATAATCTCTGAGTATTTTATCACGTCATGGAGCCACATCATCGAATTGTTCTTCCACTTGATGTGGTGGAATTTGGTTATTGTTAAGCTCTTCATTCTCCATTTCTTCACAAGCTATACTTCGAGGAGATGATGTTTGTCCTTTAATACGCAATCGAAGAGATTTTTCTATTTTTGAGTCGTAATCTGCCAACTCTTTTGTAGAAGAGCGGGTCATAAACTACCTGAAATCCTTAAAGCAATTGTTTTAATGAAAAGAGCTAGTTGATCCTAGAAATAATTGTATGATATCATGGAGTAAAATAAAAATAAAAAATATAAAGATATAAAACGATACAAAAACAATAAGTAGTAATATTTTGTTAATAAGAGAAAACTAGAAAGACATTACTATTAACAATAGTTATAGCAGTAACAAAAAAAACAAAAATAACAATAATACTAATATTAATACTAATACTAATACTAATAATAATAATTGTAAGTTCTCATATTAATAACAAAACAATTGATCTGAAGTAGATGTTGCCAATCCCCGGCAACGTCGCCAACGTTTATGTGGATCAGAAGGTTCGTGATTTTGCATTCATGGTTGGAGAGCAATTTTTTCTCTGAGTTTCACCTATGAAGGGTGTGATGAGGTTCGGGAAGAAGGGCAAGTTGAGCCCTAGGTATATCGGTGTAACGACCTGGCTGATCATTTCGAGAGTTGAAGCCCCGTTCCCCTTTTCTACTCATTTTTGTGCTTCATTTTTGTTTTATGACTTACCGTGTTAGTTGGTTTGGGTCCGGAGTGAATTCAGAGCGAATTGAGACACTTAGTCTCTTAATTTAAATCTTAAGTTGGATAAGTCGACCGGATGTCGACTTATGTGTAAACGACCTTGGATTGGAATTTTGATGGTTTTGTTAGCTTCGTTGGGTGATTCTGGACTTAGGAGCATGTTCGTATTGTGATTTGGAGGTCGGAAGTAGAATTAATCTTGAAATGGCGAAAGTTAAATTTTTGGGATGTTTGACCGGGGGGTTGACTTTTTGATATCGGGGTCGGATTCTAATTTCGGAAGTTGCAGTAGGTTCGTGTGGTCTATTTTCACTTGTGTGCAAAATTTGGGGTCAATCGGATGTGATTTGATAAGTTTCGACGTCTTTTGTAGAATTTGGAAATTTCAAATTTCATTATGCTTGAATCCGTGTGTAATTCGTGTTTTGATATTGTTTGAGGTTAATTGATGGTTCGCCTAAGTTCGTGTGATATTTTGGGACTTGATGGTATGTTTGGTTGAGGTCCCGGGGCACCTCGGGTATGTTTCGGGTGGTTAACGGATCATTTTGAGACCTTGGTTGATGGTTGATGTATGCTGCTGTGTTTTTCTGATTTCCTCTTACGCGTTCGAGAGAGGAGCCTTGCGTTCGCGAAAGGTGTTTATGAGCTGGGAATTTTTGTTCTTCGTGTTCGCGAAGAAGAGGACGCGAATGCGAATGTGTAGTCTGTGTGTGCATCGCGAACACTGGAGTGGTGTCGCGTTCGCGAAGAGGAGTGAGGCAGCTGGGGACCCCAGCCTTTTAGTTTACGCATTCGCGGGGCATGGGTCACATTTGGGAAGGTCAGAGTTGGAAAAGCATCACGTTCGGGAAGAGTTGGTCGCGTTCGTGAAGTGTTAAACTGAGAGGCAGTCAAAGTGGACTACGCGGACGCGCGAGGACGGTCGTGTTCGCAAAGAAGAAAATCTGGGCAACTGTATTTAATTTCAAAAATGAGGGTTTGAACCCAATCTTCATATTTTGAGCTAGAGACCACAGATTTGGGCGATTCGTGAAGGGATTTTCGTGGGGTTGATTGGGTAAGTAATTCTTACTTGGTTTTGGTTAATTTCCATCATCTAATTTGTGATTTGGGGTGGAAAATTGGGTAAAAAAGAGGAAGTGTTCTTAAGTTAGATTTTTGAGGTTTTGAATGGGATTTTGTTATCGGATGTTAGTAAATTTGGTATGGTTAGACTCGTGAGTGAATGGGCTTACGGGTTTTGTGACTTTTGTCAAATTTATAGACGTCGGCCCTAGGGCCGGGTACAGACCGATTTCGGATTTTTGGTTATAATATAGTACTTTTCTTGTAGAATTGGCCCATTTAGCCTATATTGACTATATATTACTACTTGTGGCTAGATTCGGGACATTTGGAGACTGATTTGAGAGGCAAAGGCATTTCAGAGTAGAGTTTTGCTCGGGTAAGTAATAGTTTTAAATCTGGTCCTGAGGGTATAAAACCCTAGATTATTGTATTATGTGAGTATTTTGGAGGTGACACACATGCTAGGTAACGGGCGTGTGGGTGTGCACCATGGGAATTGGGACTTGGTCCATTCCGTGAAACTGGAACTTGTTGTTAGCTATGTGCCCTTTCTGTGCTATAAAACTTTGACAATGAATCATGCTAGAAATCATGCTTAGGCTATGTGTTGGTGCTGTAAAGACCCCAGTGGTCGTGATACCTGTTTAACCTTCTTGCTTATTGTTACTTGTACTCAGTCGTAGTTTTACTTGCATATTATACCTCAGTCTTTGTTATTCCCTGTTGATACATTATATCATTCCGTTTTGGGCTTATTCCCCTTTATTATTGAGGGCCGTGAGACTAGAGAGGTTGAACACTGAGTGAGGCCGAGAGCCTGTTTGTGAGGTATTGATACCATAGCACGAGAGTTGTCCGTGTGGATCTTGATATGATACTATAGCACGTGAGTTGTCCGTGCAGCACGTGATTTGTCCGTGCGGATCCACATATTGATACTATAGCACGTTAGTTGATTGTGCAGCACGTGAGCTATCCATGCGGATTATAGAGCTTGGGTTGTAGGAGCCCCTCCGAAGTCTGTACACCCCCAGTGAGCATAGGTACCTATTGAATGTTAGTATTGAGGGATGAGAGCCGGGTGTTGAGCTATTGAGAGAGCTTGGGGGACTATTTCCCTGAGTGGCTGCACTTGTTTCATTTGTTGCTACACTTAGATGATTTATGTCATTGTTCTGAAACTTCTAGAAAATATTGTATCCAGCTTTACCTGAACTTGGTAATGTGTAACAGACTTGACTTAAATTGCCGGAATTGAAACATGTTTACTTTCATTGCTGAAATTACTTAAATGAACTGTATTTGTATAGCTCATCACTACCTTTGAGTTCCTTAATTATTATTGTTACTTACTGAGTTGGTTGTACTCACAGTACAAACTGCACTTCGTGTGGAGATCCAGGTGTTTCTGGTCACGGAGGACGTTGATCTCATGCGTGGTTTAGTATCAGAGATTCACAAGGTAGCTACCGGCGTTCGCAGTCCTTGTCTCTCCTTCCTTGTTATCTTTTCTTTTATGTATTGGTATTTTGACATAGACTCTTGTAGACACTATTTCTTAGACTGGTTGTTTAGATGCTCATGACTTGGTGACACCCGATGTTTAGGGCTATTGTTTTATATTGTATTTTGAGTTTAACACTTGTTTGTGTGAAAACTCTGTCATGTAAAAGCTTTTGACTTATATTTTGTGAAACATTGGAAGTATTTTTGAGAATCGGCTTGCCTAGTACCATCGATAGGCGCCATCACGACAGGTTAGAATTTTGGGTCGTGACAAGTTGGTATCAGAGACTATGTTACATAGGTCTCACGAGTCATGAGCAGGTTTAGTAGAGTGTTGCGGATCGGTACGGAGACGTCTGTCTGCACTTATCTTCGAGAGGTTGCCGAACCCTTAGGAAACTTCACATTCTTCAATTCTTGTCGTGCAAAGCATTTGATTCTGGTAACTAAATTTTTGTTGTTCTAATTCTCTCACAGATGGTGAGGACGCATACTACGGGGCGGGATGGACATCCACCAGTACCACTAGTCAGGTCCGCGAGAGGCCGAGGTCGCGCTAGAGGCTGTGGTAGGGGCAGAGGTGCAGCTCACACAACAGTTAGGGCAGCACCTACGGATCCACCAGTTGCCCCAGTTCAGGAGCAGGTTCCAGTTGTGGTTGAGCTTGTGGGACCAGCTCAGGAACCACGCGTGCCCATTGTGATTCTAGGCCTTCAAGAGGCCTTAGCTCAGATTCTGACCGCGTGTACCAGTCTGGCTCAGGAGGTCTCTGTTCCTGCCACAGCAGCCACTTCTCATGACAGGGGAGATGCAAAGACTCCCGCCACCCGCACACCAAAGCAGGTGTTACAGGGACTCCAAACACCGGGGGTACCACCAGCCTATCTTGTTGCAGCTACTCAGGACTATGTGGTTCCTATCATGCCTGATGATGAGCAGCGTAGATTGGAGAGGTTTGGGAGACTCCAGCCTCTATCTTTCAGTGGTACAGAGGGAGATGATGCACATGACTTCTTGGATAAGTGCCAGAGGATACTCCTTACAACAGGTATTCTAGAGACCAGTGGGGTCTCGTTCACTGCCTTTCAGTTATCTGGGGCTGCCTTCAGTTGGTGGGAGGCTTACGAGAGGTGTAGGCCGGTCGGCACAGCACCCCTTACCTGGCAGTAGTTCTCCGTTCTCTTCCTGGGGAGGTTCGTGCCACAGTACCGTAGAGAGAAGCTGCGCAGGCAGTTCGGGCAGCTTCGTCAGGGTGCTATGTCCGTGACGCAGTATGAGATGTGATTTTTGGAGTTGGCCCGTCATGTTGTCTAGTTGGTTCCCACCGACATGGAAAGGATTAGGAGGTTCATAGATTGGCCTCACTTTTCAGCTATCATTGCTTATGACTAGAGAGAGAATGTCTGGTGCTACTTTTGGTGAGGTTGTCGACATTGCTCGTCATATTGAGATGGTTCACAACCAGGAGCGGGCTGAGAGCGAGGCCAAGAGGCCTCGTGGACAGGGTGGATTCAGCATTGTTCCTTCTTGGGATCAGTTCGTGCCACTAGCGGACTTTGCCTACAACAATAGTTATTAGTCAAGCATCCAAATGGCACCGTATATGGCTCTATATGGTAGGCGGTGTAGGTATCTAGTGGGTTGGTTCGAGTAGGGCGAGGCTAGATTATTGGGTATACATTTGGTTTAGGATGCTCTGGAGAAGGTTAAGGTGATTCAGGATATACTACACACAGCCCAGTCCAGATAGAAGAGTTATGCGGATCGGAAGGTTTGCGATGTTGCATTCATGATTGGAGAGAGAGTCCTGCTCTGGGTGTCACCCATGAAAGGTGTTATGAGGTTTGGAAAGAAGGGAAAGCTGAGCCCGAGTTTTATTGGCCCATTTGAGGTGTTGCGACGTGTTGGGCAGGTTGCCTATAAGCTTGCCTTGCCTCCTAGTCTAGCAAGAGTTCATCCAGTATTCCATGTTTTTATGCTCCAGGAGTATCACGGCGATCCGTCTCACGTGTTGGATTTCAGCTCAGCCTAGTTGGACAAGGATTTATCTTATGTTGAGGCGCCGGTGGTGATCTTGGATAGGCAGGTTCGAAAGTTGAGGTCGGAAAATATTGCTTTTGTGAAGGTTCAGTGGAGCGGTCAGCCGGTCGAGGAGGCGACTTGGGAGACCAAGCAAGATATGTGCAGCAGTTATCCTCATCTTTTCACTACTTCTGGTATGTCTCTATACTCGTTCGAGGGCGAACATTTGTTTGAGTGGGTAGGACGTAACGAGGCGGTCGATCGTTTCGAGAGTTATAGCCATGTTCCCCTTTTTTGCTCATTTTTGTAATTCACTGTTATTTTATGACTTACCGGGTTATTTGAGTCCGGAGTGAATTCAGAGTGAATTGAGACACTTAGTCTCTTAATTAAAATGACCTCGGATGTCGAATTATGTATAAATGACCTCGGATTGGAATTTTGATTGTTCAGTTAGCTCCAATAGGTGATTCTGGACTTAGGAGCGTGTCTGGATTGTGCTTTGGAGGTCGAGAGTAGACTTGGGCATGAAATGGCAAAAGTCGAATTTTTTGAAAGTTTGACCGGGGGTTGGCTTTTTGATATCGGGGTTGCATTCCGATTCCGGAAGTTGCAGTAGGTTCATGGGGTCATTTGTGACTTGTCTGCAAAATTGAGAACCAATCAGACGTGATTTGATAGGTTTCAATGTCGTTTGTAGAATTTGGGGATTTTTATGTTTATTAGGTTTGAATCTGTGTGTAATTCGTGTTTTTATGTTGTGTGAGGTGATTTGAGGGTTCACCTAAGTTCATATGATGTTTTGGGACTTGATGGTATGTTTGGTTGAGGTCCCGGGGGTCCTCGGGTGAGTTTAGGGTGGTTAACAGATCATTTTTGGACCTTGGTTGATGGTTGATGTCTGCTGCTGTGTTTTTCTTGTTTCCTCTTACGCGTTCACGAGAGGAGCCTCGCGTTCGCGAAGGGTGTTTGTGAGCTTCGAATTTTTGTTCTCCGCGTTTGCGAAGAAGAGGATGCGAACGCCAAGGTGTGGTCTGTGTGTGCATCGCAAACACGGGAGTGGTGTCGTGTTCGCGAAGAGGAGTGAGGCAGCTGGGGACCTCCAACCTTTTGGTCTACGCGTTCCTGAGGCATGGTTCGCATTCGCGAAGGTTAGAGTTGGTAAAGCATCATTTTCGCGAAGCATTGCTCGCGTTCGCGAAGAGTTAAACTCAGAGGCAATCAAATTGGTCTACGCGAACGCAAGAGGACGGTCGCGTTCGCGAAGAATGAAATCTGGGCAACAATATTTAATTTCGAAAACAAGGGTTTGAACCCATTCTTTATATTTTTAGCTACAAACCACGGATTTGGGCGATTCTTGAAGGGATTTTCATGGAGTTGATTGAGGTAAGTGATTATTACTTGGTTTTGGCTAAATTACATGCTTATGTCTTTGATTCCATCAAATAATTTGTGATTTGGGGTGGTAAATTGGGAAAAAAGAGGAAGTGTTCTTGAGTTAGATTTTTGAGGTTTGGAATGGGATTTTTATCAGATTTGAGTAAATTTGGTATGGTTAGACTCGTGAGTGAATGGGCTTACAGGTTTTGTGACTTTTGTCAGATTTCGAGACGTGGGCGTGAGGGCCGGGTTCGGGCCGATTTCGGATTTTTGGCTATTATATAGTACTATTCTTGTGGAGTTGGTCCCTTTAGCATATATTGACTGTATTGTACTATTTATGGCTAGATTCTGGACGTCTGGCGACCGATTTGAGAGGCAAAGGCATTTCGGAGTAGAGTTTTGCTCGGTTTAAGGTAAGTAACAGTTTTAAATCTGGTTCTGAAGGTATGAAACCCCAGATTATTGTATTATGTGAGTATTTTGGAGGTGACGCACATGCTAGGTGACGGGCGTGTGGGTATGACCCGTGAGAATTGGGACTTGGTCCATTCCATGAAACTAGAAAGTTGAATAAGCTTGTTGTTAGCTATGTGCCCTTTCTGTGCTATAGAAATTTGACAGTGAATCATGTTATAAATCATCCTTAGGCTATGTGTTGGTGCTATAAAGACCCCAGTGGTTGTGATACCTATTGAACCTTCCTGCTTATTGTTACTTGTACTCAGTTGTAGTATTACTTGCATATTATACCCCAGTCTCTGTTATTCCCTGTTGATACATTATATCACTCTATTTTGGGATGATTCCCCTTTATTACTGAGGGTCATGGGACTAGAGAGGTTGATGACTGAGTAAGGCCGAGGGCCTGTTTGTGAGGTATTGATACCATAGCATTCAAGTTGTCCGTGCGTATCTTGATATGATACTATAGTACGTGAGTTGTCCATGCAGCACGTGAGTTGTCCGTGCGGCACGTGAGATGTCAGTGCGGATCCATATATTGATATTATAGAACGTGAGCTTTTCGTGCAGCACGTGAGTTATCCATGCAGATTATAGCGCTTGGGCTGTAGGAGCCCCTCCGGACTCTGTACACCCCCAATGAGCGCAGGTACCTGTTGAGTGTGAGTATTGAGGGCTGAGAGCCGAGTGTTAAGCTATTGAGAGAGCCTGAGGTGCTGTTGCCCTGAGTGGTTGCACTTGTTTCATTTGTTGCTGCACTTTGATGATTTGCATCATTGTTCTGAAACTTCTGGAAAATATTGTATCCGGTTTTACCTGAACTTGGTAATGTGTAACTGACTTGACTTAAATTGCCGGAATTGAAACATGTCTACTTTCATTGCTAAAATTATTGAAATGAACTGTATTTGTATAGCTCGTCACTACCTTTCAGTTCCTTAATTATTATTATTACTTACTGAGTTGGTTGTACTCACGATACACCATGCACTTCGTGTGCAGATCCGGGTGTTTCTGGTCATGGAGGACGTTGATCTCGTGCGTTGTTGAGTATCGAAGATTCACGAGGTAGCTGCCGGCGTTCGCAGTCCTTGTCTCTCCTACCTTGTTATCTTTTCTTTTTTGTATTGGTATTTTGACACACTCTTGCAGACACTATTTCTTAGACTTGTTGTTTAGATGCTCATGACTTGGTGACACCCGATGTTTGGGGCTATTTTTCTGCACTGTATTTTGATTTTAACTCTTGTTTTTTACGAGTACTCTGTCATGTCAAATATTTTGACTTATCTTTTGTGAAACATTGGAAGTATTTTTGAGAATCGGCTTGCCTAGTACCATCGATAGGCGCCATCAGGACAGGTTAGTATTTTGGGTCGTGACAATCGGACCTTTTGAGATTCTTTAGAGGATTGGTGAGGTTGCCGACAAGCTTGCATTTCCACCTAAACTTCAACATAGTCCATGTTTCTATGCTCCGAATATATTATGGTGATCCGGCTCATGTCCAAGACTTCAACATAGTCCAATTGGAAAAGAATTTAACTTATATTGAGGAGCCGGTGGCTATCTTGGATAGACAGTTCTTAAATTTGAGATCAAAGAATATTGCTACAGTGAAAGTTCAATGGAGGGGTCATCCGGTTGAGGAGGCAACCTGGGAGACCAAGCACGACATGCGGAGTCGTTATCCTCATCTATTCATCATTTCAGGTATGTCCTTATACAAGTTCGAGGATGAACGTTTGTTTTAAGAGGGAAAGAATGTAACGACCCAATCGGTCGTTTTGTGTAATGTGTTTTGATGCTTCACACATGTGTGTTTATGATTTTATGACTTGCGCGGTTGGTTAGTTTTGTTCCGGGAAGCTTTAGGGTTGATTTGGACCCTTTGATTATTGACTTAGAATCTTCAATTAAAAATATTGACCAAACATTGACGTTGGTGAAAATGATCCCGGGAAGGTATTCGTATGGCTCCGATAGCTTCGTATCGTGATTTTAGACTTCGGAGTATGCCCGAAATTGATTTCTGAAGCCCGTAGGTTGATTTGTGTTGTTTTGCCACAATTTGGCAATTTGAAGTTGAAAAGTGACGATTTTCTGGCGTGTATAAAATTTAAACTCATACTCTGTCAAATTACAGGTTATAAATATGTCGAACCCACGGAGATTGATTTATCTATTCTACAGACGTGTTTTGTTTTAATTACTATTTGAAAAAAGCAGGAAGAGTTGAGTTGTGAATTAACTAACTAAAAATGCATGAATAGAGCAATAGAAAATATTTTATTTTTCACAAATATAATAAAAAGGTGTTGGGATCATAACTTCACTTAATATTTCTATTATATGATAGATAAAATTATCCTTCAATTTCTATTTCTCACAAATGTATAAATGCCTCTCACGATTACATTTATATATTATTACTTAAGTTGAATAATTATTTGTAATCCTTTCGATTATACAAATTAATCGTCAAAATAGTAATATTAAAGAGCCAGAAATATATGCTTAAACTAAAACTTGCTCTTTTTAGTAAGTCCCTTTCGGTTGCCCTACTTGTTATAACTGATTACTACAATATTCGTCTCTTTCGATTACAAATAACTGAAGAGTTAGATGTCACTAAAGAAAAGTTAACATCTATCAATACCAATTTTAACTATATTACTCTTCCTCCTCTTTCGATTACATAATTAGTAAGAAGTTAATATGTAGTACGAAAAAGATAGATGTTAACAAATTAAATAACACCTAACTATAAAGCAAATAAAATTTAAATGGAAAAAAACTTCAGCTCAAACATGTGAAATAGAGGGATAATATCTAATATTATATAGAAATATTAAGATCCGTCATTCTCCAAACACAAGAAAAGTTACTCCATAATGGAGTTAATACTGATAACAAAAATATTCTTGCCTATTAAATAAGAAAATAGAAAGAAATATTAAAGAGAATAATTTTCCCCATTTAATTAAAAATAGGTGCTAGAGTAATTTTCAACATTATAATTTATTCGGAACTAGAAATGAATATACTATAATAGCTAGAAGAAGAAAAGAAAGTAGTGAAAGAAACAACAAAAAGAAGCTCTCAAGAACATATCCTTTGTGTGAAGCTCGTTCCTCTCTATTTATAGTTGAATCCTCTGTGGTATAGCATGCAAATATGGCTCGTGAAATCTAAAGTTTCAGATTTGCATAGTAAAATATTAGATTTACTTTAAATTTGCTTCAAGTTGCAAAACCAAACTTTTGCCTTCAACTTGGCAAGTTGGCATCTGCCACTTGCTTTCTTATCCTTCTTTTTCTTATTTTTCCTTTTTTTTTTCCTTTCTTTCTTTGAAAGTATCAAGACTTAATTTCTTTTTCCATATATCTCCATAGTTGATGCATATTGAATCTATTATTAAAATATAGTATTCATGCAAAGAAAATTAACATTATTAGTATTAGGAATTAAATAATTACTTATTTTATGCATGATATTTTTCTTTTATCAAATAATTTGACCGTAGGTTGACTATTAGCTATCGAGTTTGAAATTTTATTTTGGACTTAGAGTGGCCCGTTATGCTATTTAGAACTTATCTGCAAAATTTGGTATCATTTGGAGTTGAAATGATTGGGTTCACACGTTTAGTTGTAATTTTAGAGATTCTTGAAATTTACTTTGCAACTTATGCATTTTAGTGTTCAATTCGTATTTTAGATGTTATTTTTGTATTTTGATCATACGAGTGAGTTCGTATGATGTTTTTAGAAGTGTGTGGATGTTTGGTTTGGATTCCCAAGGGCTCGGATACGTTTCATACATATTTCAGAAGGTTTTGGACTGAAGATTAAAAATCCGTTGTCTAATGCCTCAGGTATTGCATTTGCGCACACCAGGTTCGCAATTGCGAGCTTAGCAAAGAGGCCTTAGGTATCGCTATCACAATACCAGGCTCGTAATTACGAAGTGGCTTAGGATTTTGGGAAGATCGCATTTGTGACTAAACTGTCACTTTTGCGAAGGGACATGGCTCGCATTTGCGAACAAATTTATCGCAAATTGCGTAGTCCCTGTAGTCTGGTCAATAGACGTATTTGCGATGAATTCTTTGCAATTGTGAAGGCTCGCCATTGCGAACCCATGTCTCAATTCCAACATCTTTGGCTGATCAAAAGGGTTGGAATTCGGTATTTCATCTCATATTATCTCATTTTAGAACCCTAGACTCGGCAAGAGGCGATTTGAAGAGGGGATTTTCATCTACTAACTTTGGGTAAGTTATTCTAATCTATTTACAACTATATTCGATCAATATAACTTAGATTTTAATATCAAAATCATGTGAATCAAAGTGACAATTTGTGAAACTTTATCGAGTTTTTGAAAAATAAGAATTTTAGTTTTGAGAGTCGTTTTGGACTCAGATTTTGAAATTAATCATATATAAGGGTTATGGGTAGTTGGAATCTACCTTTGGGCCTGGGTTGACTTTTGTTAACTTTTTGAAAAAAGTGTAAAGATCATAATTTTATCTATTGTAAATGATTTCCCTTGCATTGTTTGATGATATTAAATCGATTTTGGTTAAATTTAAGCCGTGTGGAGGCAACCTTTATGGGAAAATCTATTTCCGAGGGTCGAATTGGCCTAGTTGAGGTATATATCTTGCCTAAATTTGTGTAGGGGAACTACCCCTTAGGATTTAGGATTGATTGTATCATTTGTGCTATGTGAAAACCGTGTACGTATGGTGACGATTGGGTACACGGTTTATAGGTAGTATTTGACCAGTTTAGGCTACTTAGACTCTTTTCATGCTTTAACTGAATTGCCATATCATGTTCAAAATTCTCATAGTCAATCTAATGTTACTTGTGTTAGTCTATCCTTACATGCCTTAAATGACTTTGTTAACACTTGTTCACATCTTACATGATATTTTGGTCTTATGCTTTAGTTTAACTTGATGCCTCTTTCATTGTTACATGTTATCTCTTTCATTTTTTATGTCACGACCCAAAATCTAACTAGTCGTGATGGCACCTAACCCAACCCTCTAGGTAAGCCAGTTAACCACTAACCAATTCCAATAATAATTAATAAAGCAATTAAGTAAAGAAATTATCTGAATCTTATAGATTCCCCAAGAGATGGTAGTTCAAATCGTGAGTTTCTAAGAACAGAGTTTACAAAGCTAAAATGAAGTAAATACATCGTCTGTTTGAAATGTACATAAACAGAGTTTTATAGGTCTAAGGCTACTACGAACAAGAGGCAGCTACCACGGGACATAGGTACATCTTCAAATCCAACTCCCATCGAACATAGCAACATCAACAGCCAACATCTGCACGCAAGATGCAGAAGTGTAGTATGAGTGCAACCGACCCCATGTACTGAATAAGTAACAACCGTAACCTTAGGTTGAAAGTAGTGACGAGCTAACACAAAGGTCGGGTCCAACACCAATATTCCACAACAGTTCATAACATCATAGTACACGTAACAAAAGAGTATCTCAGAACTAAAAGGCTTAGTTCGTGCATAGTTCCAGAAAAATAGGCATTTCTTTTCAAGTGTCTCAGTGGAAACCCAAATCTTTTACTGAAAAAGCCAAAATACGAGTAAGTTTGAAAACTGAGATTTTTCTCAAAACTCCTTTCAACGAATAGTAAGATATTTCATTTTCAGATAGCATGAGTAAAGTACTTCTCTATGCCTACTTGTCAAGATACAGGTAAAATACAAAATGTCCCCAAAACTGGGTAGCAGAAGGAAATGCTCCTCTATGCATGTATCTCCAGTACGCATGTCAAATGCAATGCATCTCGATGATGAGATCATGTACTCAAACTCTCAGAGTACTCAATCTCACTGTCTTGCATTCTCTCTCACTATGCTCAGCACACTCAATCACTTAGCGCTGTACAATACCTATTGCGGTGTGCTACTCGATCCATATTTATAGTCGACTGCGCTCACTGGGGGTGTGCAGACTCCAGAGGGGCTCCTTTCAGCCCAAGCGCTATAATCCGCATGGGCGACTCACGTACCATAATATCAATATCTAGAATTGTACGGACAACTAACGTGCTGCACGGACAACTCACGTGTTATAGTGACAACATTCTCACAAACAGGCCCACAGCCTCACTCAATCATCCATCTCTCCAGTCTAACTCACAGGCTCACAATGTCATGAAACTAGCCAGACAACAATGATATGATGTATCAATAAATAACTAAGACTGAGAAATGATATGAATGAGTATGAAATATCAATGAAATCAGTGAGATGACAGTACGGAACGACCACTATGGGTCCAAACAATATCGGCATAATTCCTAAACATGATATCTGGCATGATTGACATCTTGACTACTTTATGACATGGTGCAAACATGTATATCAACAAAGTAGGACCACTATACAGCGCCATGGAAATAACAAAGTCCCAATTCACATGGTGCACGCGCACACGCCCGCCACCTAGCATGTGCGTCACCTCAATACGAATTACATAACACGTATTTCGGGATTTCATACCCTCGACAAAATTCACAAAATCCGTCATCCCATTCAATTACGAGTCCAACCATACTTGTTTCACTAAAATCCGACTCCAATTCGATGTTCAAAACTCAAAAAATCATATTATGAAACTTTAGGCCAAAACCCCCAATTTCCCCTATAATATTCACCATCCAAATACCAAAAATGCAGGTAGATTTGTGATATAAGATATTTAATGCGTATAGATATTCCTCGCCCCAGTCGCCCAATCCGAGCTCAAAAATCCGAAAATGAAGAAAGAAACCAAAGACTTCGAATTATAGGTTTTGCCCAGCGATTTCCACATTTGCGGACAATTCGTCACACCCGCTACCACCGCTTTTGCAAAAAATATCGCATCTGCGAAAAATGGCCTTGCCCAGCAACCCCCGCACCTGCAGTATCAAACTCTGCATATGCGAAGACACTCGCACCTGCGCCTCCACTCGACGCACCTGCGCCTCCACTCGACGCACCTGCGCCCTCTTCTCCGCTTCTGCGGGCCTCCTCATTCAGCACTCATCTCGCATCTGCAATGCCTTTGTCGCTTCTACGGCCATCGCACAAGCGCAAACCAACTGCAGGTGCGATCATACCAGAACTAGCAGCCTTCAGCATTGTATGTGAAGTGAAAATGATCTGAACCTCGTCCAAAACTCATCCGAGCCACTCAAGACTCCGTCCCAATATACTAACAAGTTCAATAACATAACACAAACCTACTCGATGCCTCAGATCACGCATAATAACATCGAAGCGATGAATCGCACCTCAAATCGAAATCTATGAACTTCGAACTTTCCAATTCAATAACTCGTGTTGAAACATAGCAAATCAATCCGGAATGACTTGAAATTTTGTGCACGAGCCCCAAATAGCATAACGAAGCTATTCCAATTTTCAGAATCCGATTCCGACCCCGATATCAAAATGTCACCCCCGGTCAAACTTTCCAAAAATTCAACTTTTGCTATTTCAAGCCAAAATCAACCACGGACCTCTGAATCACAATCCTGACGCGCTCCTAAGTCCAAAATCACCCAACATAGCTAATAGAACCATCAAAACTCCGTTCCGGATTCAAATTCACAAAATGTCCAACTTGATCAACTCTCCCAATTTAAAGCTTCAACAATTGAAATCCATTCTTCCAATTCGATTCCGAATAACCTGCAAATCAAAACCAACAATTCGCATAAATCATAATGCATCATACGGAGCTACTCATGCCCTCAAACAACCGAGCGAAGTGTAAATGCTCAAACGACCGGTTGGGTCGTAACATTCTCCCCCACTTAAACATATGTTCGTCCTCGAACGTGCCAAGAGTTGTTCCCAAAGCCATCAAACCGCTGTATAACCTTACCATGCACATACCCGGGGGTGATACCACGTCACCCTATCCCATACAGGTCCGATAACACAACATAACAGGAATTTCTTAATTCAACCTAGCCTACGAGCCTTAGAATCAAATTTCGAACATCCGGAATTCCTTATAAGATCTGTATCCCGCAACCTACACACTGTATAAGTCTGAACAATATGTACCAAAAGCCGTAACCATAACTCAAATACTCAAATACCACATAGCTCACATGCTCAAAGCAATGATTTCTAATCACAGTTGCTGCTCAAAACAACCCAATGCCGGTAATAAACCTCATATCAAACAAGACTCTATTCTAAAACCTCCATACACTACCGATGATGAAAGAAACACGTAGAAACTCGTAACCATTCATCAGATCCACCAGCCATGGAACTCCCTCTCCTTCGACAAGAACCATAGAAAATTTCTAAGCCAACTTTTGATATTATCCTTCCAAATATACCACAATCAAATCTGATAGCACCCATCCTAGATCCGATGACTTTATCTTATCAAATATCAGCTACTTTACTGACATGCCACACCAATACTATCTAAAGCCACAACCCGTGCAATCCGTGCACCAATAAGCAACATTCCAAATGTACTCAATCACGAAAATGACTCAAACAAGAGAACCGTCCCGCAAGCTCGACGGGTACCACCCTAATGTAATGCTAAGAACCCATCGCACACCGTAGAACCATAACAGATGAATCTAACACAAAGGATCATATCTCAACATAACTCTTAGTAATGTACGGCCCCGTCCAAACACTGATCCATATGAAATACCTCAGCCACCATGCTCAAAATCAATAACCACGCGCAGTCCGACATCAAGTACTCATAGTGCATTACCATAAACATGGAGAAGCAAATGACACAATGCCACACAAACCCGAAAGAACATAACTAATGCACAACCACTCATGCATCACCCAAATACCCATCCCGCGCAAATTCCGCTATAAGGACCCAATAGAACTGCACCATGGGTGCATAAAACCAACGAATCACAACCCCTCGCAGCATAGAAGAGTAACTCACCGAACATATCAGAACAAGAATAAGCCCACCAACAACTGAATGGCACATCCCTCAACAATATCAGTATGGAGCCAACCAATCAGATTCAGTGTAGAATACACATCCTAATTGGGCCTACCAATGGACTCCCAAATCAACTCCGGGAACCCACACATGGATAAATAACCCTCTGAAAACCCACAATGACTGAATCATAACACATCTAGCTTCGACCATGACTACACAATCCACAACCATGAAAACAATATGCTCTTGAGAAATCCAGTCTCCAAATCCATAGAACACACGAATCCCAAATCTGATCCCAAATGCACCGCTAGAATGTATAACACATCTCTCATACACGATCATCTCACAAGGAATACTTCTAAAATCCTTCCGAGCCACATAGCAAAATTTGAATATCAGCAGTCGATCAACTAGGAAAGTGCCGCAATACCAATGAAGTATCCATAAATCCAAACACATTGCCTATTCTTAAATGTATACTCTCATCAAGTCATACCGATTAGCAATATTATTTACCTAGTCATCTAAAACTGTCCATGCTGCCAGCGAATTTATGTCCTTCCCTTCAAAACTGAATTGTGACCTTACACATGCAAATCTCAATCCCACACAAGAATTTCAGAATCAACTCTTTATCGTAAGCAGAATACATACCCGATTAGTCAGAAACCTTCCATTTGATCTCATACCGGAGAAAATCCCAATACGCAACATATTCTTCATGCCGGTAGGAAGTATACTCCTCGAACCATGGTAAAAATCGTCGAGAACTATTCGAACCCATTTGCACACAACCAAGCTATCAGAACTGAATCTCTCTAACTCAGCCCAACCACGCATGTCGCCAAGACCCAAGAGCATTGCCACGAAACACCTGTGGAGGCTAGCCCCATCATAAGTACCTAAAGAACCGATTATATCCATTATTGTGCTGATCCAACCTACTATCACGATGTCCTATTTCTCCAAGTCCCTTCCAAATTGCCTTTAAATTGACACTTCTCCTTGCTGGAACTCCACGATCCTTAACCAAAATTCACCACACCAGATACCTTCGTATAAAACCACAACGCCCCAAAGACCATAAGCCGCCGAATCCCCTTTTTAAGTACCCCAAAAGCACTGCAACCGAGACATCCACTCCGAAAGACATTATATGAATTTAAAATTGTTCCTCTTCCCTTTTCTTATACTAAAATGCAGAATCCATAGTCATATCGAATTACCGCAAGTCCCGACAGCATCCAATGTAACTCTCCGTTTCTAGCCATATACACCTCTTGAAAATTCCCAATCGCTATATATAAATCTTGAATCCATTAGAACAATTCTTGAGAGTCATACACTCTACTCAAATCTCAGTTAAACCGACCAAACGGACCGAACGACCTGTGCCCCATTAGCACACCAACACCCAAGGAAGTAACCCACACTCCTAAGTAACTAGGCAAAATCCTACTCCATGTACACTACATCCTTCGCGAATAACCATTCAATTATTTTATGATTCCCATATACCCATATAGTATAATACACCCTGTATCTAGAAATTCCTTACTCGAGTCATTCTCGAACTCCACCTCCGCAAGTCATCGTTGATTCCCAAGTATACCTCAGACTAAAACAAAAGTTTGACACATAACCATGAATTGAATTGTCAACAGCAGACTCCCTCGCTTGGCTTAAGGACATAAATTAAAACACTCCATAATTCACAATTTTCATACTCTATTGCTGCCATAATACTGCAGTCTGTTCAATGAAACTTTTTCTCAAGCTCATATAATGCCAACCATAAAAATGCCTCAATTATCCGCTAAGCTATCATTCATTCTCTTAACACTCAGGTCTACTTTCTCAACCCGATTCAAATTCAAATCCCAACACATACGCCCCTTTCGGCAGAAAAGAAAGTCTATACTCACATCATAAGGAATACACCTACGTAGATTACTCCGTAGGGGATAATTCACCTACTTAACCTTAAATTGCTATCTTGCTATACCCTTTCGCATTTACAATTATTATGAAATCACTTAATCTTCTCGATTCCGAACTCATCAATAAGACATGAGAATCTACTTTACCCCGTAACTAAACAACTTGAGAGATCCCTCAACACACCCATAACTCGAGACCATACGGCAAATCAAGACAGAAATCAGACACCGCATAGTCCTTGATACATCTCAAGTAAAGTCTTCTCGTCACATTCGGACAATCTGAACACATCCCGCAGTCTCATCATACTCACCACTTAGTCATTCCACCGCTCATCGAGCCATAAATTCCACTCGTAGGGACATTACCGGACATATGAGTATTATACAAGTTACCACTGAAGCTACCGAGCTCAAGCTGCAGTCTAACCATGACCTCAAGTCCTCCAGACTGACGCATCACCAAAACATATAATACACATCTCGACCCTCATTCATAGAATCACAAGCTGCCAGCATACAACCTATACTGAGCACTCACATACGCATATGAATGTGTGGAAGGAATTCAAGGAGATACGCTTCAAGCTGAATCAATGTCGCACGATAAAGGAAAGAAAGATGGGAAGTATATCCTAAATGTCATGTATGCTCTAGAAGATAGGTATAGATGTCATTATACCGATCCGCAAGACTCTACTAGACACTTGCTCATGACTTGTATCCTATGAACCTAGAGCTCTGATACCAATCTGTCATGACCACAAAACCAACTAGTTAGGATGGCACCTAACCCAACCTGCTAGGTAAGTTAGTTACCCACTAACCAATTCCAATAATAATTAATAAAGCAATTAAGTAAAGTAATTATCTGAATCTTATACATTCCGCAAAAATTGGTAGTACAAATCATGAACTTGTAAGAACAGAGTTTACAAAGCTGAAATGAAGTAAATACATCGTCTATTTGAAAAGTACATAAGTACATCTTCAAATCCAGCTCCCACGAACAAGAGGCAGCTACCACCAGGACATAGATACATCTTCAAATCTAGCTCCCATCAAACACAGCAACATCAGAATCCTAACCTTAAGTTGAAAGTAGAGACGAGCTAACAAAAAGGCCGGGTCCAACACCAATATTCCACAACAGTTCATAACAGCATAGTACACGTAACAAAAGAGTATCTCAGAACTACAAGGCTCAGTTCGTGTATAGTTCTAGAGAAATAGGCATTTCTTTTCAAGTGTCTCAATGAAAATCCAAATTTTTCACTGAAAAAGTCAAAATACGAGTAAGTTTGAAAACTGTGATTTTTCCCAAAACTCCTTTCAACAAATAGTGAGATGTTTCATTTTCAGTTAGCATGAGTAAAGTACATCTCTATGCCGATATGTCAAGATACAGGTAAAATACAAAATGTCCCCAAAACTAGGTAGCAGAAGGAAAGGCACCTGTATGCATGTATCTCAAGTACGCTTGTCAAATGCAATGCATCACGATGATGAGCTCATGTACTCACACTCACAGAGTACTCAATCTCGATGTCTCGCATTCTCTCTCACTATGCTCAGCATATTCAATTACTCAGCATTGTACAATACCCGCTGAGGCGTGCAAATCGATCCATATTTACAGTCGACTGCGCTAACTAGGGGTGTGTAGACTCCAGAGGGGATCCTTTCAGCCCAAGCGCTATAATCACCACGGACAACTCACGTGTTGTACGGACAACTCATGTGCCATAATATCAATATCTGGAATCGCACAGACAACTCACGTGCTATAGTGACAACATCCTCACAAACAGGCCCCCGGCCTCACTCAGTCATCAATCTCTCCAGTCTCACTCAAGGGCTCACAATGTCATGAAACTAGCCCGACAACAATGATATGATGTATCAATAAATAACTGAGACTGAGATATGAGATGAATGCATGAATATAACTGAGTACGAAATATCAATGAAATCAGTGAGATGACAGTAATAAACGACCACTATGGGTCCAAACAGTATTGGTATAATGTCCAAACATGATATCTAGCATGATTGACAACTTAACTACTTTGTCACATGGTGAAAACACGGATATCAACAAAGTAGGACCACTATACAGTGCCATGGAAATAGTAGAGTCCCAATTCACATGGTGCACAACCACACGCCCGTCACCTAGCACGTGCATCCCCTCAGTACCAATCATATAACACGTATTTCGGGATTTCATACCCTCAGCACTAAGATTAGAAGAGTTACTTACCTCGAACAAGCCAATACCAATGTCGAGCAAGCCAAGCGATGCTCCACAGATGCCATCCCGCGCGTTCCAACCTCCGAACGGCTTGAAACTAACCAAAAACAACTCAACTACATCAAATAATGCTAAAGGAATCGATCCCGATTGAAAAAGATCAAAACTTGAATCAAAAGCACAAAATTGGCCAAAATCCCAACCCGGGCTCGCACCTTGGAACCCGAAAAAATTCACAAAATCCGTCAGCCTATTCATACACGAGTCCAACCATACTAGTTTCACTCAAATCCGACTCCAATTCGATGTTCGAAACTCAAAAATGCATATTATGAAACTTTAGGCCAAAACCCCCAATTTCCTCTACAAAAATCACCATCCAATTACCAAAAAGGAAGGTATATTCATGATATAAGATAAACAATGAGTAGAGAACACCTACCCCAAGTTGTGTGGAAACTTTCTTTCCAAAGTCGCCCAATCCGAGCTCCAAAATCCGAAAATGAAGAAAGAAATCAAAGACCTCGAATTATAGGTTCCGCCCAGCGATTTCCGCATTTGCGGACAATTCGTCGCAACCGCGACCACTGCTTTTGCTGAAAAATATTGCATCTGCGAAAAATGGCCATGCCCAGCAACACCTGCACCTATGGTATCAAACTCCGCATCTGCAAAGACACTCGCACGTGCGCTTCCACTCGATGCACCTGCGTATCCGCATCTGCACCCTTTTCTCTACTTCTGCAGGCCTTCTCATTCAGCTCTCATCTCGCATATATGACTCCTTTGTCCCTTCTGCAGACATCGCACCTGCGCAAACCAACCGCATGTGCGATCATACCAGAACCAGTAGCCTTTAGCATTGCATGTGAAATGAAAATGATCTTAACCTCATCCAAAACTCATCCGAACCACTCGGGAACCCGTCCGAATATACTAACAATTCCAATAACATAACACAGACCTACTCTAGGCCTCAAATCATGCATAACAATATGGAAATGACGAATCGCACCTCAAATCGAAATCTATGAACTTTGAACTTTCAAATTCAATAACGCGTGCCGAAACATAGCAAATCAATCCGGAATGACTTCAAATTTTGCGTACAAGTCCCAAATAACATAATGAAGCTATTCCAATTTCCAAAATCGAATTCCAACCCTAATATCAAAAAGTCAACCCCTGGTGAAACTTTTCAAAAATTCAACTTTCACCATTTCAAGCCATTATCAACCACCGACCTCCGAATCATAATCCGGACGGGCTCCTAAGTCCAAAATCACCCAACGGAGCTAACAGAACCATCAAAACTCCGTTCTGGGTTCAAATGCACAAAAAGTCAAACTAGATTAACTCTCCCAATTTAAAGCTTCAACAATTGAAATCCATTCTTCCAATTCAATTCCGAATAACCTGAAAATCAAAACTGACGATTCACATAAGTCAAAATGTATCATACAGAGCTACTCATGCCCTCAAACAACCGAGCAAAGTGTAAATGCTCAAAACGACCGGTTGGGTCATTACAGTTTATTATCATCATTTGAAGTCATTTCTACATGTTATCTCTTTCATTTTTGATTATCACTATTTGAAGTCATTGTTACATGTTATCTATTTCATTGTTGATTATCCTTATTTGAAGTCATCGGTATATGATATTTCTTCCATTGTGAGTTATTCTTATTTAGTATCATACGTACACATTAGCTTTCTCATTGTTGAGTTATTGGTGTTGAAGTTGTGAAAGTCGTTATCACATCGAGGCAAAGTGTTAATTGTTGAGACATCTTTCTTGTTGAGAAATTTACATTAATTGTTATTGTTGATATTCTTGTACACATAGTGGTTGAGCCATGGGCTATTGTTCTGGAAACATTGATATTGCTGATTATTGTCAAGTTGTGACATATGGGCACTTGTGGTGCGAGTTGTTATTATGATGTTATATTGATGCATATTCAGCGGTATACGGATGGGGGTTAATGTTCATGCGGCGACATAAGGTGGGACTTATGTACGTGTTGCTTGTAAGGGAATTACGTGATGCCACGCGGCGTCATAAGGTGGGCTAAAGTGCGTGTAGCTATTTCGGGAAAAATATTTTCAAAATTATTTAATTGTAATGCTCACGCGGTGGTAGAAGTAAAGATTGGGATTAAAATTGAGAAATGTGAATACAAGGCGGAACCTCGGTTGTGATTCTTGTTATATACGATACGGTACCTTGGTTGTGATTCTTATTGTGCACGAGGCAGTACCTCGTTGTGATTCTTATTGTTTATCTCATGTTGCAAAGAGTTTTTGGTGGGAACACTTATTGTTGTCTTGTTATTCCTTGGTCTATCTGTTATTGTCCATAGATGACCATTGTGGTTCTCCTTAATTTATCTCTTTATGTTATCTCCATGCTTACAATTCTTCTGTTCATGTTAGTAACTTGTTTTGTATCCGTTATTTCTTCGCCTTCCATTATTTATCGTTATTATGTTTTCAAAATGTTTATTATGTCCTAGTAGGTATCTTGACCTGGCCTTGTCACTACTCTACCAAGGTTAGGCTTGATACTTACTAGGTACCAATGTGGTATACTCATACTATGCTTCTGCACAACTTTTTGTGCAGATCCAAGTACGTCTGCTTCTGTCGGACGCTAGAGGTTGATAGAGTAGCTACTTTTGAGACTTCAAGGTATACCTGCTCGACGTACGCAGGCCTCAGAGTCCCCTTTTGTTTTAGACATTCTAGTGTTTACTTCTCATTTCAAACAATATTGTATATAGGCACTATTAGTACTTTCTTGTAGAGCTTATGACTCCATTCCCCTAGGTTTAGGAGAGAGTGTTAGCTATTGTACTGTTGAGTTTATTATTATAGTGCGAAGGTTTTATTTGATGTTTTAGTAGTATTTTCTCTATTTTCTCTATGCATGTTAGGCTTACCTAGTCATAGAGTCCTAGTCATAGAGACTAGATTCCATCACTATATTCTACGGAGGAAAATTGGGGTCATCACAATAGCTAATATCGAGTGCTCAACACAACACACGAGTGAGTGGAAGGAATTCAAAGAGATATGCTTCAAGCTAAATCCGTGCCGCACAATAAGGAATGAAAGATGGGAAGTTACCCTAAATGCCATGTAGCCTCTCAAAGATAGGTATGGACGTCGTCATATCGACCCGCAAGACTCTACTAGACATTTGCTCATGATTCGTAGAACCTATGAAACTAGAGCTCTGATACCAACTTGTCACGACCGAAAATCTAACTAGTCATGCACTTAACCAAACTCGCTAGGTAAGCCAGTTAACAATAACACAATCCAAATGAGATTAATAAGAAACAATGATGAAATAACGGAACTTTTATACAACAACCCAAGGACTGGTAGTACAAGTCATGAGCCACTAAGACTTAGATTTACCAAACTAAAATTAAATAATTATAACATATATTTGGAATTGTACATGATTAGAATTCGAATCTAAAGCTACCAAGAACAAGTGATAGCATTAACTAGAAAACAAATACATCTTTAATACCAGCTCCCGCCATACACAACAGCAACACCTCCAAGATCCGCATTCAAGGTGTAGAATTGTAGTATAAGTACAACCAATCCCATGTACTCAATAAGTATCCTAACGAACCTCAGTGAGGTAAAAGAAGCAAGAACTATAAATGATTCTCGCTATCACCTGTACAATTTATAAATTCAACAAGTATAGAACAGATATAAGATCAAATCAGGAAAATCATAGGTAAAACCACCTTGGTGCTCACGATTCCTTGTTTTAAAGTGTTCTACTCTGTCAACAATCTAGTATATAAGGAAGAGTAAATCAGGTAAACACTCAAGGATATTACAAGTAAAGATAAAATGCAATAACCAAATATCAATTTGTTGTGGCGTGCAACCCGATCCAAATAACTATAACTAGCTCTCCCAGAGCTCACATCAACCAGAAACCCGTCAGTTTCTCACAATTCGCGTGTATACCATCAAGAGAGAAACATGAAAGGGTGACCCTAGGGGGATGGATTCTTATCCACAAGCAAGCACGTCCAATCCAACGTGCTACCAGCCCTGTATGGTCAAAGGCTCAATATCATAATCTGCCCGACATGGTCAAACACCCTATATCAATCTCCCCGGTGTGGTCACAATCATATCAACACAATCCACCGGACTTGGTCATAGGCATATCAATACAATCCGCCCAGCATGGTCACAAGCATCTAGTCCAAATCATATGACACAGAAGCAAGCATATAAGAACACATATATATGGTGAATGAATATCAGATTTCATGCTCCTGGACTAGTATAATAACATGCTAAAGTGTAGGCATGTTCAAAGTGTACTATCATAGCTAAGATCGGCAATTACATCACAAAAATATCAATTACTAATTTTATTTAGGGAATTAGCCTCTTTGTAACTTCAAAGATGTCTCAAATAGTTCACAACAATGTTACAAAGATGAGAAACATTATAGCTTAAAGCTTAACAATGAATTCTAGGTATATCATAGCTTAAGCACTACCCCGAGCATGGATAAATACCCTGGTGCTCGCACATGGGCTGAACTCCACACATATGCACACCCATAGCATGTACTATCATAAATAATTTAGTCAACTAGTTCCTCAATCATGTTTAGATAATATACAAACCTCAAACAAGCTAAACCAAATACCGAGCAAGCCAAACGACCCTCTAGAAATGCCACCCCACGCGTATCAACCTCTGAACGGCTCAAAACTAGCAAAAGGAAACTCAAAAATATCAAATAATATCATAGGAGACAAACACAATCGATAAAGGTTGAATCTTTAATCATTTACTAAAATTCAACCAAACAGTAAAACCTGGGCTCGTACCTCGAAACCCAAAACAATATACAAATTCAGACAGCCCATTTAATTACGAGCCCAACCATACTAATTTCACTCAAATCCGACTCTGAACCGTTGTTCAAAACTCAATTTTTTTCTTTAGGAATATTTAGACAAAAAACCCCCCAAATTCTCTTTAAAATTCATAACCCAAATGCCAAAATCGAAGATAGATTCATGAAATATAATCAAAACCAAGTAGAAAAAACTTAACCCAATCCATGTGGTTAAAATCGCCTCCACAATCGCCACAATACGATCTCCCCAATTCAAAATGTGTTAAAATAAACGAAAACCTCGATTTATAACTTTTGCCCATCTCTTTCGCATTTGCGAACAAAAAGCCACTTCTACGACAACTATCCTGCTTGTGCGGAAACCACTAAAGACCCATCCATTAGCACTTGTAGACAAAGTCCCGCTTCTGTGCAACCACATGTGCGATATCAACTCACGCTTCTGCGCCTTTCGCTTCTACGCACCAAGTCACCGCATCTGCGCTATCGCAGATGCGCTAAATATTTCGCTTCTGCGGACATAGCTCAAGTCTAGCATACAATCACATATGTATATGATGAATGAATATCAAATTTCATGCTTCTGGACTAGTATAATAACATGCTAAAGTGTACACATGTGCAATGTGTGCTATCATAGCTCAAATCGGCAATTACATCACAGAAATATCAATTACCAAGCTTATTCAAGGAATTAGATTCTTCATAACTTCAAATGTGGCTCACATAGCTCACAACAATGTTACAAAGATGATAAACATTATATCTTAAAGCTTAACACTGAATTCTAGGCATATCATAGCCTAAGCACTATCCCGAGCATGGATAAATACCCTGGTGCTCGCACATGGACTCAATCCCACACATATGCACACCCATAGCATGTAGCTATCACGAATAATTCATGAAACTCGTGCCTCAACCATGTTTAGATAAGATACATACCTCAAACAAGCCAAAACAATTCCGAGCAAGCCAAATGACCCTCTAGAAATGCCACCCCGTGCGTATCAACCTCCGAACGACTCAACACTAGCCAAACACAACTCAAAAATATCATATAATACCATAGGAGACAAACCCAATCGATAAATGTCACATGCTGACATCCTCCAACAACGTTACAGCGAGTACAATTACCACGAAGCCAATAAACCATCTTGAGCTCGTGCTCATTCACCACCCATACAAGATCGTTCACTCCTCATGGACATCAACTAAATGTGCGACAATACATTCCAATCCAAAGTCATGTTGTATCCTGCTTCATATTAACCAACTCCTTTTTGTCACACCCAATCTTCTTCAATATAGCAGCCAATATTCCAAATTAAGCTCGTAGACCTAGTCATTGTCCACCATGAATCCCAAATCACTCTAACGTCCCCCAAGGCGTGTGGCTCTCCTACCACAGAACCTGTATGCTACTCTGTCACTCTCCAACTTTGGTCATACCCTCTCTTTTAAGCAACTACTCAACTTTTGTTTCCTTACACTTGGCCTTCTAGAAGTTTAACCACCGCAAGATACCTCCAGCATGTCCTTCCTCATCCTTCGCTGCCCAGTTGTTGTGTTAACTCAAAATTCATCTCTGTAGCACCCGAACAACCAAATCACCGCCAACTCTAAACCTCCCAGAAGATCATTTTCCTTGAGTCATCAATATTTGTATTAGCGATTCAATTCTGAAACACAGCACACTGCGGCATCTGACAGCCGCTTCCCCGGCATCATTTAACAATATCATGCACCAAAGGCGATTTGAAGAAGGCCATAACACCGGCAAACTTAACACATTGAATCAAGGACGACGACAACACATCTCGGATGAAGATTTTCACCAAACTTAAAAATACCAAGTCTCGTTACTCTATCACTCCAACCTGAACATTCTTAGTCCGATTGCCTTTCCCTCTGCTGGAAATAAAACACTGAACCTCTGAATCACGCATTGAGAAAAACCTCCTTTCAATTCATTCACTGCTGCTACACGTAGACAAGTATCCTACCATTACTTTAATATTGTGTGATAACAACTCAAGAACATCATAGCAATTGGTAAATAGCCCCAAAACCATCAGAAATACATCTACTGAGCTGAGATGACAGAACATCCTTCCACAAGGTGACGACATTAGCCCAACCAAATACGCAGGGAGAAACATCCTGCTCTACATCAGTAGTTCCATTACAATTCCTCGATTCCAAATTTATAGCAAGCGCTTCGCATCGCATAAGATTGAATAGCAAGGAAATGAAAGCATAAGCCTCAAAGGAATCAAATCGCACGATAAGGAATCAAGAAGGGAAGTGCTCCTATCAACCCGGTAGCCTCTCGAAGATAAGCACAGATGTTTCCCTATCGATCCGCAAGACTTTACCAGACTTGCTCATGACTCGTGAGACCTAATTGAACCTAGTGCTCTAATGGCATGTTGTCATGACCCAAAATCCATTAAAGGTCGTGATGGCGCCGGACACCGCTGTCAGGCAAGCCAAAACTAAATACTTAATTTGTTCTTATTTTTAGTATTTCGAAATCATAACTTCCTTCAATTAAATAATAAAGGATGGAATTTACAAAGTATATAATAATATTCTTTTTACAATTTCAGTACAAGACAACCCATAATAACACCAAAACCCGATGTCACAAATGCATGATCATCAACTAGGAAGCAAAAATAAAGTACAACATTTGTCCGGAATATAAATTGGACAGGAAAGATATAAATACTCTGAAGGAGACTCTGATGACTGCAGATCGTAGTATAGAGTGCAACTCACCTAAGCCCCCCGCAATAACCGCGCCTCTGCACCCACAAGACCACTAGACATATATGTACCTGAACAAAAATGTGCAGCAAGTGTAGTATGAGTATGTAAATCAACGCGTACCTAGTAAGTATCCCACCTAACCCCGAAGAAGTAGTGATGAGGGGTCGACTCCGACACTTACTATGGGTTATAAATAAAATACCAATGATATAATTAAGCATGAAGTTCGTGGAACGACTGTAAGCTCAATATCATGAAATAAGTAACCAATTCTTTTGTTAATAAGAAATTTCCAAATTTATTTTTCATTGTTTATCATTTGTATCTCAGACCAATGAAGCAATATCAGTTATCATAAATTCCAAAACAGACAATTTAATCATGCGCAAATCATGTCGAGGTCGTACGACCCGATCCAACATATAAATATAAATTGTGCACTGTCGAGAGTCGAATGGCTCGAACCATAGATGCATCTATTAAATCTGCCGAGGCGTTCGGCCCTCTCCACAAAAAGATAAACAGATTCAAACAACCAAGTCAAGAATTTATTAAGGGGCGATTATTCAAGGAAATGCCAAATTCTCATTCAACAGTCAAGAAAACAAATTTTACCCTTTTAAAACTTCATTTACCAAGTTTAATGTGATTTAAGCAAATCAAATTAACAAGAAGGTTACAAACATCGCAAGTATAGAATGATTTCGATCCTAGACTACCCGGACTTAAGCATAATAGTAGCTAACAAGGACTCTCGTCACCTCGTGCGTATGTAGCCCCCACAAATAGGAGCACATATTGAATTATTTCACCTTTGGGATTAATTCCCTCTTACAAGGTTAGAAAGGAGACTTATCTCGCTCTGAAATTCCACAACCGGCTCCAAAGCCTCTCCAAAAACTCAAACCGATACCCGACGCTCCAAAACTAGTCAAATAAGATGCAACCCAATCAAAATATACCCTAATACTCATAATTAATCATTTTGTAACGATTGCCAACTCCGCTCGAAAAATCGATAAAGCAACCCTCGGGCCCACGTGCCCGGATTCCAAAACTTTTTGAAGCCAAAGACTACCCATAGCACTACAAACCCAAATATATAATTTATTCTCAATTTAATACCCAAATTCGTAATCAAAATCCAAGAATACCAATTTCTAGGTTTTTCTTCAAAATTCCAAATTTCTACAAAATTTCCATGCTTGAATCCACATAAAAACCTTGTATTTGACTCAAAATAGGTGGGAATTACTTACCTCATATTAGATGATGAAATCCCCTTTTCAAAAGCTCCAAATATCGCCCAACCAAAATGAAATATGAAGGAAATTGGGGCCAAATCTCGTCTTTAAAATGACACTGCCCCATCACATCTCGCACCTGAGGTGCCTTGGCTGCATTTGCGGTCCCGCACCCACGGAAATTCCATCGCAGGTGCTGCTCCAGCTCGGCCCAACAGTCTCGTACCTGTGCTCCATGTAGCACATCTGCGCATTCGCTTCTGCGGTCAATGCGTCGCACCTGCGCCCATCTCCCGCACCTACGTTGCTCTCTTCGCAGTTGCGCCCAAATGTACCGCACCTGCATTTGCTGGCCAGCCTCATCTCCTTCGCACCTGCGACTCGTGGCTCGCACCTATGAGCTCGCACATGTGACCCTTTTCACGCATGTGCGATGGCACCAGATATCAACTGCCTCATCATTTCTTCCAAGTCCAAACTTGATCGTTAACCATCCGGAATCCACCCGAGGCCCTCGGTACCTTAACCAAATATACCAACACATCCCAAAACACATTACAAACTTAGTCGAGCCTTTAAATCACATAAAACAATGCTAACATCACGAATCACCCTCCAATTCAAATTTAGTGAACTTTGAAACTTCAACTTCTACAATCGATGTCGAAACCTATCAAATCACGTCCGATTGACCTCAAATCTTGCACACAAGTCACATTTGACATTACGGACCTACTCCAACTTCTAGAATCAGAATACAACCCCGATATCAAAAAATCAATTCCTGGTCCAACTTCTCAAAAATCTTCAAATTTCAGCTTTCGCCAAATGACCTCAAAATGACCTACGGACCTCCAAATCCACATCCGGATGCGCTCCCAACACCAGAATCACCATACGGAGCTATGCCCACGCTCAGAATTCCAAACGGACATTGATAACATTGAAATGCACTTCAACTCAAATTTATGAAATTCTTCAAAAATGCCAACTTCCATAATAGGCGGCGAAACGCTCCCGAGTCATCCAAAACCCGATTCGGGCATACGCCCAGTCCAAAACCATCATACCAACCTGTAGAAACTTTCAAATCTCGATTCTGAGGTCGTTTACTCAAAAATCACACTTTAGTCAATTCTTCTAACTTAAGACGTCCGAAATTAGAACTTTCTTTCCAAATCAACTTCAAACTTCCCGAAATTAAATTCCGACCACGAGTACAAGTCATAATACCTGAAGTGAAGCTTCTAAAGGCCTCAAACCGCTGAACGACGTGTTAGAGCTCAAAACTACCGGTCGGGTCATTACATATGGACTCGGGGGGTTATAGGTAGTCAGAATCTACCCTTGGACCTAGTTATTGATCGGGCGGTCCCGTTGTTGACTTTTGTTGACTTTTTGGAAATTTTGTAAAGATCAAAGCTTTATCTATTGTAATTATTTTGCCTTGTATTGTTTGATGATATCAAGTCACCTTTTGTTAGATTTGAGCTGTGTGAAGGCGAATGTTAGGGTAAAAGCCATGATCGAGGGTTGAGTTGGCCTAGTTAAGGTAAGGATCTTGCCTAATTTTGTATGGGGGAACTACCCATTAGGATTTGGATTGATTGTTCTATTTGTGTTATATGAAAGCCATGTACGCAAGGTGAAGAGTGGGTACACGGGCTATATGTGGTATTTGACCGGTTTAGGTTATTTAATCTATTTCCATGCCGTAAATTAAATTGTCATAACATGCTATATCTCTCATTGTTAATCTACTCTTACATACTTTATTTGTCATTATTAACACTTGTTCCACCTCTTACTTATTATTTGCTCATATATGCTTCAATTGAAGTTATTGTCTTCCTTATTGTCTTGTTATTTCTTTAATTATTGTATTACTTTTAATTGAGGTTGTCATTTCGTGGAATATCTTCTCGTTGAGTTATTGGTGTTGAAGTTGTAAAAGCCATTATCACATCGAGGCGAAGTTGTTAATTGTTGAGATATCATTCTTGTTGAGAAAATCACATTCGTTTTGTTATTGTTGAGATTCTTGTACACATTGTGGTTGAGCCATGGGCTATTTGGCGTGGAAATATTGGTATTGTTGATTCTTTTGGCAAGTTGTGGCATGTGTTCACTAGTGGTACGAGTTGTGATTATGTTGTGATATTGATACACTTGCGATTGTATAAGGCTTGGGGCCGATACGTATGCGGTGAGATAAGGTGGACTTCATACGCGTGTTGCTAGTAGGGAAACTACTTGAAGCTACATGGTGAGATAAGGTGGGCAAAAACGCAAGTAGCTATTTCGGAAAAATGATTTTCAAAAATAAATGTAATGCTACCATGGTGATAGAAGGAAATATTGTGATTGAAATTGTGAAATATGAATATGAGGCGGTACCTCGGTTGTGAATGTATTTAATATTGAAAAGAGTTAGTGGTTGAACAATTTTTACAAATTTTGTCCGTATTTCACTATTTGTGGTGCGAAAGTATTGGCTTCCTTCTTGTTTTCTTTTGCTGACAATTCTATCATTAGCTTACATTACTAAACTGCTTTGTTACCATTCGTTTCTCTGCTTTTCATTACTTCCCGTTGTTATATTTTTGTTCAGTTTATCTTGTTCTAGTAGGTGTCTTGACCTGGTCTTGTCACTACTTTACTGAGGTTAGGCTTAATACTTATTGGGTACCGTTATGTATTCATAGTATACTTCTGCACATTTTTGTACAGATCCAGATATGTCTGCCCGTGCTGGATGCTAGTGATTGATTGACTAGCTGCTTTTGAAGACTTCAAGGTATTCATGTTCGACGTCCGCAGGTCTCTAAGTGACCTTCTATTTTTAGACATTCTACTGTTTATTTCTTATCCCAAAATAGTATTGTATAATGAGACTATTAGTAAATTCTTATAGAGCTTATGACTTTATTTCACCTGGTTTTGGGGAGTTGTTGTCAGCTGTATTGTTGAGTTCTATTATGATGGTTTACATGGTTTAAATATTGAGGTTTTATTATTAATATTTTCGCTATTTCTCTATACATGTTAGGCTTACCTAGTCTTAGAGACTAGGTGCCATCACTACATCCTAAGGTGGAAAATTGGGGTTGTGACACCATGACAGGTTGCCTATATATCTTGACACACGGTCAAGAATCAGGTACGCATAATTTAATGAAGATTAGAGATAAGCGGAAGATATTTTGGATTTTTAGAATTTCTTCAAGGAAGACTTATAAAGAAGAAAATATTTTTGGATTTTGATTTTGATTTCTCATGAAAAGACTTCCAGAGAAGCAACAGAGGAAGATATATACATGTTAAATTTTGTTTTTGGAAATGATCTTTTCGTAAATATCTTCGGTCAACTCTGACACAAATGGCCAAACTTTACCGACTTGTCCAACTAAGGACGAGAAAAACTGGACCTATGATAGAGAGTAGAGAGTATAAGATTTATGGCTCCAAGATCTTTTTACCCTCCAATTTCAAAAGAATTTCAACTACCAATATTAATTGTATTATAGATATGTATAAAATGTAAGTGTATAGACAAACTCGGAGCGATGCCTCGCAACATCCATGGTTGGATGTCGTTATCCTTAGATGGTGAAGAATGACTCCAATCAAAAAGCGTGCCTCAGTTGTCCCTTTTGTGGTCTCCTGATTGTTTGCAGGACAGTTTTTGTAGTTATCCCCCGATTGATCGCAAGGATATTTTGTTACGACCTTCCCACTGTCCATGGGAGCCACTTGGTGATCGTCCCTGGTCAATGACCGAGAACAATTTTCCTATCCATATATAGAAATATGTAAAAGTAGGGAAGTCATGAAAAATGATGGAATTAAGAAGTGTGATTGTAAGTAATAATCCTCTGATCGTCTGTTTGATACTCTGCAAGGTCCGATGTCAAATGTTATCTCCCCTGAAGGTCTATGATGATGTACTTTGATTCCACTAACTGTTTTCGAGATAGTTATTGTGGTTGTCTCCCAATTGACTGCGAGGGCATCTTGTTGGGACCTTCAGACGGTCCACATGAACCATTTGGTGATCGTCCCCGGTTGTTAACCGGGGCGATTATCCTATCAAAATATAGAAGCGTGTTGACAGTAGCAATGTCATGAAAAATGAGGGGAGTTGATTGCAAAATCACCACTGCCCTAATTATCTATCTGATGTTCCACCAAGTCTGAGGTCATGAGTTATCCCCCGTGAAGTCACATGATGATATACCTACAAATTCAGAGAAGAAAATATTAGAGTCCCTCTAGAAAAATATTATAGAAATGAGAGGGTACAAAGCTAGGCTGTGTGGCCACAGATGTAGTTGATATAGTTGATGGTGGAGGAAAACTTGATGTTGGCATTTCATGATAGTTCGAGAGATGATGTTGTCCCTCATATAATCCCTCAAGAAATTAATCAAGTCCGCTATAGTTTGAACCTGAATATCCGCAACAGAGTTACTATGTTGTTACACTCTATTTTGCACAAGTCAAAACAACATGCAACTTATAGTACTGTACAAGGTTATTTACATTTTAGAGTCGCCACCTAGAATTTAAGGTACACTATAATATCTATACTACACTATGCAATGTACACTAAGATTATGGTCTGCGAAACTATTGAGATTCTAGGTAAGGGTTCAAATTATCTCTAGAGGAAGGGGGTAGGCATCCCTCAAGATCCACAAAATGTGGTTCCGGTAGGGCTCGATCAAATAAAGGAGGGATTAGAAAAAGAACGATTAGTTATCCTTCACTATCTTTATGAAAAAATCGAACAAAGGAATGATCAATTATGTAAAAACAAAATAAATAAATATATAATATTTATGTGTAAGGGTAGTAGTAAATGAATAAATAAAGTGTACAAAAGAGTTATATTTTTTAATTAGTGGGCAAGATCTAAAGAATCAATATATATGATACAACTTGATGTTTTTTAAAGGAAAAAAATGATTTGAGTAAATAAGGAAATAAATAAAACGTAAAGATATTTGTCCTAAAATGAGTGAATAAATAAATATAAGATAGAATGTAGTGAAAAGATCACAAGAATGTGAATTTAGTTGAAGGTGTCTTCGAATTGATCTTCTTAAGAATTTGGTCAAGTGAAACTTGAAAGGTAACATGAAGGTAAAGCAAATGATTATTCGAAATAATTATCGTGGCACTAAGAAACGAAGCTAAAACATGTTAGGAGTATGTACATTATCAGAAGAAAAATTAATCTCTATGATGAGTGTGACAAATGCAGTTTATAATAAATACATCTAAAATTAGGTGAGAAAGGTGTAAGAAAAAAATATCAAGGAAAATATGATACGAAGTGTGAAATGATGTACATGCATCAATTGAAAATATTGTAGATACTAATAAAATTATACATTAAATAGTAAAATCATATTAACAAGTAAAGGATACATGAATTGGCAAGTAAAACCTCTGGAAAACTAGATTTGATGGAACAAATATTTAGAAGAAATCCGCTCATGACTTTATATTGTTAGCTAAGTCAAATAGAAGAAATTATTCACAAATTGACAAGTTTTTTTTAAGAAAAATAAAAATCACACAAGACCAATTAACAATTATCTACAAGTTATCGTCTACTCAAGTTAAGCTAATTAACCCAAAATCCATTAGATATCTATGAATAGAGTTAATCAAACTAATTATGAGAGCGAATATAAGATTTAATTATTAAAGTTTAAGCGATTAAATTAGTTATTACCTAAACATGATATTCAAGGTGTAATAAATATCATAAGTAAATAAATACGACATGCTAACCTAATGTTTTACTATAATTGCGATTTGAATACATCCTAGAATAGGAAGTACGAAGCGGAAAGCTTGATGGAGATTTATCTTTTTCATCTCCGAGAGTCATCATTGAAAAGTAACCTCCAGGGAAAGTATCTCGCAAAAATAAAGAAGACAAATATGTTAGTGAAATAACATGTAACGACCTAACCGGTCGTTTTGAGCTTTAGTATTCCATTAGCTAGTTTGAGACTTTGAGTAGCTTCATATTATGTATTATGACTTGCATGTATGGTTGGTTTCAGTAATCGAGCGGTTCAGATTGATTTGGAAGAATGATTCTCGTTTTAAGCTTTAAGTTGGAAGAGTTGATCAAGGTTTGACTTTTCGATAAACGGACTCGGAGTCAGTTTTTAATTATTCCTATAAGTATGTATGATGATTCTATATATGTCCACAAAGTTTGATTAAATTCCGATGAGTTTTGGATAAGTTTGGATTGTATGATGATTGTTTTCGGTATTGACGTCGATTTGAGCATAAATATTACCATATTGAGCAAACGGCCTTTGATTCGTATTTCGACTAAACTATTATATCCGTATCGTAATTTTTGGAATAATAGCAACTGAAATCATCAAGTTTCGACATCGTATGAGGAATTTATGGTCATTCCATTACGAATTGGATTGAAAGATTTTTTAGATTAATTATGAAATTTCCATTGAATTCGTATTTAAAAATATGCACTATTTTCAAATATTGAAACCAACATATCTCCTTCATTACAAGGTTAAATGGAATGATTCAAAAAGTCTAACTTGACTGGAATTTTACGAGGAATTCATTGGAGGCATCAAAAGTGAGTTTCGAGATCGTTTGACACAAGAAACGAGGCGGAACAGCTGGGCGTTATTGTCTATTAATGTTATTGGAGTTTTTCTCATCTTGAAAGTTTGAGATTAGGAGAATTTAACGATGAGTTTCTTCCATGGGTTAAGGTCTAAACATAACCTAAGTATTTTCCTTTGATTCATTCCCTTGGTTTAAGCGTTAATCCATAATTTTAATTGAAATCCCATTTAATTCTTTAAATCAAGACCTAGGGTTATGTCCTAAATATTAAAAATTAAAAATGAGTTAGAGGCGTTTATTTCCCGAATTATTTTGGGGTTTTATGTTCCTATATTAGGAGAACAATATACTCAAATTTGGCAAGTTTTGGAGGAGTATTTCGGGAGATATGGGACCCAACTAGTGTGGGTTGGACTCTTGGTTTCCGAATACCCAAGAACGATGTTTTGGCGAATTGGTTGAGCTATGGACTCCGATTGAGTCAATTTTTATTCATGTGAGCTTGTATTGGTTCGGGCTTTGCTCGGGTAAGATTGGATTCGAAATCCAAGGCGGGCCCGGTGTTAACTTTTTGGGAAAAATATAAAGATCATAGCTTTATTTATTGTAATTTATTTCTCTTATATTTTTTGATGTTATTAAGTCAATTTTGATTACATTTGGGTCGTGTGGAGGCGAATTTTAAGGAAAAAGCTATTTCCGAATGTTGAATTGGCCTAGTTGAGGTAAGTATCTTGCCTAACTTTGTGTGGGGGAACTACCCCTTAAGAATTGGTATTGATTGATTCATTTGTGCTATGTGAAAGCCGTGTACGCAAGGTGACGAGTGGGTACACGGGTTGCACGCGGTATTTAACCGGTTTAGTCTAGTTAGGCTATTTCCATGCTTTAATAGAAATGCCATATCATGTTCTAAATTCTTATAGTCAATCTATTCTTACTTGTGTTAGTCTATCCTTACATGCCTTAAATTATTTCGTTAACACTTGTTATACATCCTCATTGATAAATTACTCACATGCCTTAGTTAAACTTGTTGCCTCCATTACTGTTACATGTTATCTCTCTCATTGTTGATTGTCATTATTTAAAGTCATTTTTCGTGTTATTGTTTATCATTACGAAGTCATTTTTCGTGTTATCTCTCTCCTTGTTAATTATCATTATTTGGAGTTATTGTTCATGTTATCCCATCCCTTGTTGATTTCCATTATTTGAAGTCATTGCTACACTTTTTCTCTTCCATTGAGAGTTATTTTTATTTAACATCGTGGTTATACATTGTCTCTCATTGTTGAGTTATTGGTGTTGAAGTTGTGAAAGCCATTATCACGTTGAGGCGAAATTGTTATTATTGAAACATCTTCCTTGTTGAGCATTTTACATTCATTGTTGTTGTTGATATTCTTGTACCCGTTGTGGTGGAGCCGTGGGCTATTGTTGTGGAAACATTGATAAGGTTGATTGTTGTGATATATGAACACTTGCGGTGCGAGTTGCTATTGTAATGTGATATTGACGCGCATGCGGCGGTATAAAGCTTGGGATTAATGTGAATGCAGTGATATAAGGTGGGACTTATGTACGTGTTGCTTGTAGAAAAACTACATGAAGCCACGCGATGTCATAACGTGGGCTAAAGTGCCTGTATGTATCTCGAAAAAATTGTTTTCAAAACCTATTTTAAATGTAAGGCTCATGCGGCGATATATGAAAATATTGAGATTGAAATTGTGAAATATGAATAAAAGGTGGTACCTCGATTGTGATTTTCATTGTACATTCCATGTTGGAACAACTTGTTAATTTGAACGGTCATTGTTCTTCCCTCAATCATTCATCCGTATTTTGATTGTGTTGGGTTATTTGTTGCTATCTTGGTATTAGAACGATTGTCGTTTATTGTGTGAGTCATGCATTCTACGTGATTTGTTGTGTTACTTTAACATGCCAATTTGTGCCTCCGTTATAACTTGGTGAATTAATTGGCAATGTGAATTGATTTGCATGGAGTCAATATCTCATATTCTGTTGAGATGTTGTTAAAATAATGGTTTAAATAAAAGAATTATTAACATGCTTTATTCTATGTGCCTCTTAAGATAGAACTCGTTATCTCACTCGCTGCCTTATTATTCTCAATGGTTATCGCACTTTCACTATAATTGGGTCCTCAACTTATACCCATCACCCTGTTAGATGTTTACCTTACTTAAAATTATTATCATGTTTTTCTTTAACAAATTATGTATTTAATTCGCTAATTTAACTTATGAGTTGCTTTGTTTAAAAATGATACTTTTGCTCAATGTTATTGATTTCTGAACTAAACTCATCCGATACTCTATTTCGTATAAATGGTATATTATTTTACTTTACTTGATTTCTAATATAAACTCATTATTTTATTTGATACCTTACTTTATTCAATATTATTATTATTATGTTTTATGGTGTTTAAATGTTTCTCTCATTCATCTAATTTGAAACTTTTCACGGTTGCAAAGTACATGGTAGCACGTGGGATTTTCCGTGCGTAGGTGATTCTTATTGTGGGCATGAGGTGCCATATGTGTAAGATTTGGAAATTGTAATTCATGACTTGTGGTTTATGAGGTGTGGTGCCTCGGGGTAACTCTTGTTGTAAGTCCATGCGTTGGGAGAGATTTGATTATTTCAGTTGTCATCCTTTTTTTCCCTTATTTGAGTTCATTTACATCTCATCGCTATTCTGATTATGTTGTTTCTTTATTACTCGTTTACTACTTCCTGCCATTTGTATTTCTGTTACTTTATTGTTGGTTGTAAATCAATAATCTTTCCGTCGTTGGTCTTACATTGATGTTCTTCCCATTGTTAGCTTATGTATATCTTGAACAGGCTTCTATGTCTAGTAGGTGTCTTGACCTAGCCTCATCACTACTCTACAGAGGTTAGGCTTGAAACTTACTTGGTACCATTGTGGTGTACTCATGCTACGCTTCTGCACATTGTTTTGCAGATTCGGTATTTTAATCGTGTTGTTGAGAGTTGTATCTGCGCGGCAGGAGACTTCAAGATATACCTACATGAAGTTCGCAGGCCTCGGAGTCACCATCTTACTTCATTATACTAATGTTAAATTGTAATTCAAAATAGTATTGTGTTTAGAAATTCTAGTGTGTTTCAGTAGTGCTTATGACTCCGTACTACCGGTTTTGGGAAATGTATAACTATTAGCCACTTGCGGATACGTATGTCATTTAAATAGTTTATGATTAATGATTAAATAGTTTAATTATTTTATTAAATCAGCATGTGTTAGGATTAACTAGTCTTAGAGACTAGGTGCCATCACGACATCCTTTGGATGGAAGTTGGGGTCGTGACAAGTTGGTATCAGAGCTCTAGGGTCATAGGTGCTACGAATCATAAGCAAATTTAGTATAGTCTTGTGGATCGGTACGAAGATGTCTGTACTTATCTTCGAGAGGCTACGGAAGTATTAGGAACCACTCCTTTTATTCCTTATCGTGCGGCATTGATTCAGCCTGAAGCATATATCTTATATCCCTTTACATCTACTCGTATATGATGTGCGCGTTCGGTATCAACTATGCTCTGACAGTTTTTAATGTTGCGGATGGGCTACGAGGTGGCCATAGATGCTCTATCATTGTCTCGAGGTATTGTCTAGACTAAGAACACGGACGTGTTGGTAGATCTTTAGTTGTTCAAGTGTGGGATGCAACTGGTTCGTGTATCGGAATGGTGCTCGTCGAGCTTATGAAGGTTGATAATGTGGATCATCCCATATGACTCCGCGCCAAGTGGAAGAGTCTATTATAGACGATCAAATTGCAAGGGCAAGTGTCATATCAATCTTGGGTCTAAGGTATATATGCAGTGTGTGAGCACCTAATTTTTGACTATATTTGAATTTTTATCACTTTCTACTATGTAAATATTTTAGAATTTTAATATATATATATATACATTTGATACATTTTTTATATAGGGTAAAAATTTAAAATATAATTTAAAAGGTCAATTATTACTATTAGTATTATTTTTATTTTTTTTCTTTATTTTAAAATAAAATAAATTTAAAAAAACCAAAAAATTAAATATTGTTTTAAAACAATTTCGGATGGGAATATAATAATAGAAAAATTAAAAGTATGGAATAAAAAAGTAAAAGTAAAAGTAGGTGGAAATTGCTTTTAAAAAAAAGTAAAAGAAAGTGAAAATTAAAAAAAAACATAAAAATAAAAGAATATGGAAATTTAAAAAATAAAAAGTAAAATAAAGTTGGAATTAAAAAATAAAAGTAAAGGTAGGTAAATTTGTTTTTTAAAAAAGTAAAAGTAAGTGGAAAGTAAAAAAAAAAAAGAAAAGTAAAATAAGTGAGAAATTAAAAAAAGTAAAATAAGTGGGAAATAAAAAAAGAAAAGTAAAAAAAGTGGGAATGTAAATATAATAAAAGTAAAAAATTTGGAAATCAAAAAATTAAAGTAAAGGAAAGTAGGGAATTATTTTTTTTAAAAAGAAGAAAAATGTGAAGTGGGAATTCTTTTTAATAAAACAATAATAAAATTAAAAAATTAAATATGAAAAATTCCGCATTTGTTTCTATAAATAGAAGAGAAACTGTGGAGAAAAAAGGGGAGAGAAGGAGAAAAAAAGAAGGGAGGAGGGAATTGAGAGAAATTATTTTTCTTCTTCTACGCTAAGTTAATTTCTACTCGTGTCATTCTTTCTTCGTCTTTCTGTCAAAAAATCCAGCAAGTCATCACCCAAAACCCAACAAAAATACTTCATAACATCCCTTTTTACATGCCAAAAAGTGGAGTCAATAGTCGAGGTCGAGGATTCCGTTGGAGCTCCGTTCACTAGGTTTGATGTTATTCGTCACTTATGCTTGTTCAACGTTCGTCTGAGTTATTATACCTGTTCTTGGAGACTCATTTAATTGAAAATTTTGCATTAAACCTTTATTCTTCCCTCTTTTCTTTTTATCTTATTTCATGTGATTTTATTTATTTACCTTTAAACTTTATAAATAATAATGTAAGTTAGTCCTTAAATGCTATATGCTTAATCATGTTTTTGGAAATATGGTATTCAAACTTGCTTTGAAGTTGGGAAGATTTGGACCCTAATGAATTTGGGCTTCAATTATTGGGTTATAGGGTATTGGTATATGATGGTTTATTTATTCAAATATCTAAAATCATACACTTCTTCCACAAGTAATTTCATAATTCATGGCCTTCACAATAATCTCAAACTTAGGAAAGAAACAAATTATGAATGCACTAGAATGCTTTAGGAGTGCTCATGATTAACTGAATTATCATGATTATGTATACATTCGCGTGACATAATGACGATTCCCAAAACTAAAATCAAGGTATGCGTTCGCGCAACTTTGGGCGAAACAACCTTAAATATAATAAAAATACTATTAATTGCGTGCACGTACACGTCACATGATTTTGGCACAATAAAATAAACGGATTCACACATATGATTCGTTTCAAAGATAATTCCATATTTTAATATAAAAGCGGATAGATAAAATATGGAAACTAATAAATCACAGTTTATCTAAAATTAATTCAAGCCAAGTTGTAGTCAATAAAGCGACTGTGTTGGAACCATGGGACTCGAAAAATGCCTTACACCTTCTCCCCAGTTAACATAAATCCTTACCCGGATTTTATTTTTGCAGACCACTAATATTAGAGTGAAACCTTCCTTTGACTAGGGATTCAAATAAAAGGTGACTTGGAACACCCAAAAAATCAATTTCAAGTGGCGACTCTATAAATAAAATAATCCCTATTCAAATTTGTCACTTTAATTAGAAAAACTCTTTAAACCACAACAATCCATAATACATATATCTTTTGGGGTAAAAAGAGGTGTGACAGCTCTCGCGACTCCGCTGGGGATAAGAACCCAGAACTTCTGGTTCAGGGTTCAGAATTCGAGCTTGTAATGTGATCTATACTTGGCTTTCTTGGTTGTTGATATTACTGTGTCTGTGGGCCTAATGTGCTAATTGCCACTCATTTACCGCTTTGATATTATTTGAACTATATAAACTGCCTCCTTATGCCTCCCTTCTGAGTCTTCTGAATTTATGGTGCACACGTGCGCATGGCCCATTTTTCTGTTAGAGGTCATACCAAATAGAACGAGGTTAGATCAGTAACTAGATCGGGTAGACTTTCGTGCTCCCGGTACTTTGTCCCCACCTCGGCTCGAGCTGTCAGCTTGGGTAAACCAGGCCTAAAACACTCCCCCTCAAGATTTTAAACCTAGAATAATATAGCCCCATGTCGGATCCCTAGTAGGAACGTTTATTTGCATCACGTGCATTTGACTTTAGGAACTCAACACAGGGGTTGAGTCCGTCTAGGACAGGTGTACCCGATAATTACAAAGACCATCCTAATGCTTCTTATGTGCTACATGTACATTATGTTTGATTCGGTTTTTGCATGTTGACCGTCTTCTAAAACATAAAAATAAGAATTGAGAGAAAACCAGAAGGAAGAAAATAGGAGAGAGAAAATTTACCCCGTTTTTAAAAAATCTCGGTATTTGAAAATCCAAAAACCTTGTCAGAAGTTTACCCCAAAACGATTATTACAAAATAAGATTGAAATTTCCCAAAAATAAAAGTGTCATCCCATTCATGAAATATTGACCGAACAACGAGGGTCTGATTCTCACCGGATGTGAGATACGTAGGCAAACCACATCGGTTCCGGCCCGAAATTTTCAAAAATCCAAAAATATTTTCCTTTAATTCTTTCTTTAGAAGTCTTTCCTTCGAAAATCCCAAATAAAAGAAAAGGATTTTAAAGCAAAAAAATATTTTCTTTCTTTTTAGAAGTCTCTCATTTGAAAAAAAAAACAAAATCAAATCAAAATTCAAAAATATTTTCTACCATTGTTTTAGAAGTCCTTCTCCCAACAAATTCAAAAACTAAATCCAAATATAATATTTTATTTCTTTTACAAAATTCTCAAAAAAACAAACAAAGAAATCGAAATCAAAAAATATTTTCTTTCTTCTTTATAAGTTTTGCTTTCGGAAAAAAAAAGAAAAAAATATTCAAAATCCAAAAAAAAGAGTTAGTTTATTTACTTTATTCTTGATGTCCCGAAGTACGCAAGATTTGATTCATGCGGCGTCATGATACGTAGGCAATCCCCATCAGATTCGATTATTGACATCAAATAAACTGAGTGGAAAAAAAGAGAAGAAAGAAAAAAAAAGTAAAAAGAGTAACTAAAATAACAAGCAAAAACAAAAAAGAAAGCAACAGTGAAAAATCCAAAAAGGGAATTCTATGTCCAGTTTGACAAAGAAAACCGCAGAATGTTTTTGTGAATATGCTGTCAAATGGCGCGAGCAAGCCGTCAGGGTAAAGTCTCAAATGGACGAAGCATAAATGGTTACGGTCTTCCAACAGGCCCAAGAGGCAAACTACTTCTAGAACATGATGTCCGCTATGGGTAATCCGTTCACCGAGGCTATCGAAATTGGGAAGATTATCGAAAATAGTTTAAAAACGTGACGAATCTTGAGTCATGCTGCCTTTAAGGCCACATCGCATGTCGTTATGAATGGTTCGGGGGTTTTGATGAACAAAAACGGGAGAGAAGAGGGAGCCATGATGGATTCAAGCTCGAGGGGGCCCAACATGTCATTCAACCAATTATATATGCTTCCTAAGGTCCCACAACACTATTATCCCCATCAAGATGCTGCTTATACCGTGGCATCGCCTCCCTATGCGGTGATGAATGCGCAACCTTACACGCGGCCACAACATTATACACAAAACCGAGCTCCACCTCCTAAAAATGCTAGTCCATACCAAGTTCCATATAATCTACAACCAAATGTTCCCCAATACAATCCTCGCCCAAGAGAGACCCCCAGAAGGAATCAGTTCACCCCTATTGGTGAATCATACTCTAGCTTGTTCCAAAAGCTAATCAGGCTAGGTTTGTTGCAGCCAGTGGCCCCGAACAGGCCAAACCCTGAATCCCCCTCGCACAAAGATGATACTAGATGTGAATACCACTCTGGAGCAGTGAGACATGATACAGAGGATTGTTGGACCCTCAAAAGGGCAGTTGAAAAATTGATGATCTAGCATTGAAAGCCATAGTAGCCATTGCCGAGAAGGAAAACAAAGCTAAAAAGCGGTCGCCAAACCTGAAATTTCCCCATCAGACGGGAGTCTCGGTAGCCAGTCTTGCTATCCTTTCTGCGTCCGGATTATCTCAGGGTGTGATCCGGATGTTTTACTTTTATTGTCTTACTTTCCGATGTAAACCCTTGTATCTTTAAAAAAAATCAAATTAAAAAATAATCAAAATAAAAAAAATCAATTAAATGAAATTAATATTTCATTGTGAAGGAATGTCTCTTTTCTTAATCTTGTCATTTTTCTTATTCTCTTTTCAGTTATGTTAGTGCATATTTTAATGACATGACATGCTTGCGGACTTCATGCTCAGATCCTAAAACGCTGTGAGACTTCGAAATAATGAATCAAGAATAAGAATGCAAGGAAGATAAGTTTAAGAAAATAAAACAAAGACTCAGAACAGCTAAAGGAAAATTGGCTCCAGATTGGAAATAACCATACATGGTAATGAGAGTACTGCCAAAAGAGAGCGTTGTACCTGGGAAACATCAAAGAAAATGTTCTTGCAACAACTGTCAACGCAAGTGTAGTAAAAAAGTACTATGTTAGATCCTCTATATATCATTAATGTTTAGCGGTTGGGATGAAGAAGACTTTCTTTCTCACTATCTAAATATTCAACCCTTTTTAAACCCTTTGAGCCGGCTCTTATTGTTATTACCCTTTTTGGAACCTGGAAGTTATTATAAAAATAAAATGAAAAAAAAGAAAAAAAAAGAGAAAAATAAAAAAAAGAAAAAAAAAGAAAAAAAAAGAAAATTAAATGAAAAAATGAAAAAAAAGAGAAAAAAAAACAAAATAAAAATCCAAACAAGGTCATGTTTCCATTGAACTACGTTCGACTTGATTCTCAAAGGATATGTAGGCAGCCTTTCCCTGGGGTTTAGTCACACCAAAATAAAAATCCACTTTTCAAAAAAAAATAAAAACAATAAATGAAACTGGAGCAGATGTTACAATGGTTCGATGATGGTTTCTCCTTAAAGGTTCCAAAGTTGCAATTCAATCCAAATTATTTTTACCAAATCCTTTTCAAGTCCTTCCGATCAATCAACGAGAATGTTCAAGAATTGGAGGATACGGTTACTTGGATGTGATACAACCAAATGAGAGAAATAAAATAAGAGAGTCTTATTGGTGAAAACCCTCACGGGCATCGTAGGGCGATGTCGAGCAGAGAAAATAAAAATAAAAGAGTCTTGTAGTGAAAACTCGCAAAGGGCAGTATAAGGCGATGGTGAGAAGAAAAATGAGAAAGGGTAGCTAGTGAAAATCCGCAAAGAGTACTATTGATCGAAAAGAGGATCTTCATAGCCATTGGCATCGACACAGTCCTGGGCAAGGTTTCTCGGTTTCGAGGCAAAAGTTTTGTTGAATTACTGAGAGTCAGACAGTTTACACATATCAGGCATCCAGTCCAAAAGGCATGTCATGTTCATTGAAGTCCGCATGTACTCCAAGATAAGAAAACACAAAGTTATACCGAATGGGATTCAAAGAAAACAACAATGGAATGGAGACTACAACAATGGGATTCAGCATGCATCACTATTACAAATTATTTTCGTAGGTTAACCCAGGTAGAACCTATTTGCCTAGGGGGATCCAGCTCATAGTTTCGGGTAGAAGTACTCTTCGCCCAGGCTGTTTTTTTGTAGCTTAACCCAGGTAGAACCTTTTTGCCTAGGGGGATGCAGTTCATAGTTTCTGGGTAGAAGTACTCTTCGCTCAGGCTTGTTTTTCGTAGCTTAACCCAGATAGAACATTTTCGCCTAGGGGGATCCAGCTCATAGTTTATGGGTATAAGTACTTTTTGCTCAGGTTGTTTTACGTAGCTTAACCTAGGTAGAACCTATTCGCCTAGGGGGATCCAGCTCATAGTTCCGGGTAGAACTACTCTACGCTCAGGTTATTTTACGTAGCTTAACCTAGGTAGAACCTTTTCCCCTAGGGGGATCCAGCTCATAGTTCCGGGTAGGAGTACTCTTCGCCCAGGTTATTTTACGTAGCTTAACCCAGGTAGAACCGTTTCTCCTAGAGGGATCCAGCTCATAGTTCCGGGTAGAAGTACTCTTCGCCCAGGTTGTTTTACGTAGCTTAACCCAGGTAGAACCTTTTCGCCTAGGGGGATCTAGCTCATATTTCCGGGTAGAAGTACTCTTCGCCCGAGTTGGTTTACGTAGCTTAACCCAGGTAGAACCTTTTTGCCTAGGGAGATCTAGCTCATAGTTTCGGGTAGAAGTACTCTTCGCCCAGGCTATTTTTCGTAGCTTAACCCAGGTAGAACTTTTTCACCTAGAGGGATCCAGCTCATAGTTCCGGGTAGAAGTACTCTTCGCTCAGGTTATTTTTCGTAGCTTAACCTAGGTAGAACCTTTTCGCCTAGGGGGATTCAGCTCATAGTTCGGGGTAGAAGTACTCTCCACTCAGGTTGTTTTACATAGCTTAACCCAGGTAGAAACTTTTCACCCAAGGGATCCAGCTCATATTCCAAGTAGAAGTACTCTTTGCCCAGGCTCGCTTTAAGCAATTTGACCCAGGTAGAACCTTTTTCCCCAGGGGATTCATTTTTATTTCAGTAATACATGGCACCAACCACTAGTTACATTTCTTTTCCGTAATACAGGGTGTCATCTCTAAGTTACATTTCCTTTCAGTAATAAATGATGCCATCCCATGACTACATTCTTTTCAGTAATACAGGGTACCAACCCCTGATTACATTCTTTATCCGTAATATAGGGTACCAACCCCTGATTACATTTCTTTACCAGTATCAGGGTACACCAATCCATAGTCGTTTTTCCAATATAGGGCCTCCACTCCCTAGTTTCTTTCATTTTAGACATAGGGTCTCCATTCCCTAGTTTCTGTTTTATTTTCGGGGTACACCATTCCCGACCTTTTATTGCTTTCAATAAAGAAGTAGTTTAGAATTTTGTTACAATAACTCACAAAATTTTTCTAGTGCAAACTGGGGCAGGAAAATTTCGTTTGTTTGTTCGTTTTGGTGTATGAGTAGGTTTTACCTCGAGGCAGAAGGTTTAATATGACCAAAAGAAGAAGTCTCAAATCAGAACAAAAGAGAAGAAAAAATAGGTGAATCCAAAATGCAAAAGCAGTTGAAAAGATGTGGAATGCTCAAGACATGACTGAAGTCACGAGCATTGGAGTCATGTTTTGATTAGAAGAAGCTATAGAATAATGAACTAGCACCTACATCTAGCGAGCATCAAGGTTTAGATTAGAGTCTGCATGAAGAACCATTCAAGACTCACGATCAAGTTTCAGAAGACTCATAGATAGGAATCTTATAACTCATAGCTGATAGGATTGTTTAGTTTCTTTTTTATAATAGCAGGACCGCAGACCGGAGCCTCGACGGAACCTCACTCGAATCCTCAACACATCATTCCACCATTCTCCTTGTGCTACACGTGACCTGATTCCCCTATAACCCGGGATATGTAGGCTATCCAAAATCAGGACTCAGTTGCACCCTATCTTTTATTTCTTTTCCTTTTGAATAACAGTTTGGTCAAACATTAGTCACATGGCTCACCTATTCTTTGCCTAAAAACTCTTCATGTTTCCAAGCAAAGAGGGGCAGTGGTGAATACCTAATTTTTGACTATATTTGAATTTTTATCACATTCTACTATTTAAATTCTTTAGAAATTTAATATATATATATATTTGCTACATTTTTTTTATATAGGGTAAAAATTTTAAAAATAATTTAAAAGGTCAATTATTACTATTAGTATTATTTGTTTTTCTTTATTTTAAAATAAACAAATAAATTAACAAAAATTAAAAAATTAAATATTTGTTTTAAAATAAATTCGGATGGGAATAAAATAATAGAAAAATTAAAAGTATGGAATAAAAAAGTAAAAGTAAAAGTAGGTGAAAATTGCTTTTAAAAAAAAGTAAAAGAAAGTAAAAAATTAAAAACACAATACAAGTAAAAGATTGTGGAAATTTAAAAAATGAAAAGTAAAAGAAAGTTAGAATTAAAAAATAAAAGTAAAGGTAGCTGAAATTATTTTTAAAAAAAAAGTAAAAGCAAGTGGAAATTAAAAAAAGAAAAGTAAAATAAGTAGGAAATTAAAACAAATAAGAAAAGTAAAATAAGTAGGAAATAGAAAAAGAAAAGTAAAAAAAGTGGGAATTTAAATATAATAAAATAAAAAATTTGGAAATTAAAAAATAAAAGTAAATGGAAGTGGGGAATTATGTTTTTTAAAAAGAAGAAAAATGGGAAGTGGGAATTCTTTTTAATTAAAAAATAATAAAATTAACAAATTAGAAATAAAATCTGAAAAATTCCGAACTTTTTTCTATAAATAGAAGAGAAATGTGAGGAGAAAAAAGGAGAGAGAAGGAGAAAAAAATAAGGGATGAGGGAATTGAGAGAAATTGTTTTTCTTCTTCTACGCTAAATGAATTTCTACTCGTGTCATTCTTTCTTCGTCTTTCTTTCAAATAATCCAGCAAGTCATCACCTAAAACCCAACAAAAATACTTCATAACATCCCTTTTTACATGCCAAAAAGTGGAGTCAATAGTCGAGGTCGAGGATTCCATTGGAGCTCCGTTCACTAGGTTTGATGTTACTCGTCGCTTATGCTTGTTCGACGTTCGTCTGAGTTATTGTACTTGTTCTTGGAGACTCATTTAATTGAAAATTTTGAATTAAAGGTTTATTCTCCCCTCTTTTCTTTTTATCTTATTTCATGTGATTTTATTTATTTGCCTTTAAACTTTATAAATAATAATGTAAGTTAGTCCTTAAATGCTATATGTTTAATCATGTTTTTGAAAATATGGTATTCAAACTTGCTTTAAAGTTGGGAAGATTTGGACCCTAATGAATTTGAGCTTCAATTGTTGGGTTGTAGGGTATTGGTATATGATTGTTTATTTATTCAAATATCTAAAATCATACACTTCTTCCACAAGTAATTTCATAATTTATGGCCTTCACAATAGTCTCAAACTTAGGAAAGAAACAAATCATGAATGCGCTAGAATGCTTTAGAAGTGCTCATAATTAATTGAATTATCGTGATTATGTATACGTTCGCGTGACATAATTACGCTTCCCAAAACTAAAACCAAGGTATGCGTTCGCGCAACTTTGGGCGAAACAACCTTAAATATAATACAAATGCTATTAATTGTGTGCACGTACATGTCACATGATTTGGGCACAATAAACAAAACGGATTCACACACGTGATTCGTTTTAAATATAATTCCATATTTTAATATAAAAGTGAATAGATAAAACTTGGAAACTAATAAATCACAATTTATCTAAAATTAATTCAAGCTAAGTTGTAGTCAATAAAGCGACCGTGCTAGAACCACAGGACTCGGGGAATGCCTTACATCTTTTCTCCAGTCAACATAATTCCTTACCCGAACTTTGTTTTCGCAGACCAATAATAATAGAGTCAAACCTTCCTTTGACTAGGGATTCAAATAAAAGGTGACTTGGAACACCCAAAAACCCAATTCCAAGTGGCGACTCTGGAAATAAAATAATCCCTATTCAAATTTGTCACTTTAATTGGAAAAATTCTTTAACCCACAACAATCCATAACACATATATCTTTTGGGGCAAAAAGAGGTGTGACACAGTGTTGAGGGGTTCCCCGGAATCGTAAATGACTAAGATCTGAGATTTTTATGAGATGGTGCTGGAACTTGCGGTATATCTGTATCATTGCTAAATCTACATTCCAGTATAAGAGAGGTTAGAGAAACATCTTCAGATTCACAGAAGGTCTCTTCAAAGTGGGTATCTCGGTTGCTGCATTGTTGGGTGCTCCAGAGGAAATACAACTGTTTATGGGTTTTCAGAAGACGTGGTTCGTGCTAGAGTCTTCCGCAGCGAGCTTTAACTTAGGATTATTGTGTACCGATAAGGGAAAGTGTTGCCCAGAAGACATGTTGAGGAGGATTAGAAGAAATAGGTCAGCTTAGTGGTGTTGGGTCAGCATAGTAACAAAAGTAACTAGTATTTTAGTGTGGCAATACTTCACCAACGTTCTGTGGAAATACTCTTGGATTTGACGGCTTGCATGACTTGGTTGAGTTGGAAAGTTCAGTTCTGATGACTTGGTGATGTGCGGACTGGCCTCGAAGAATTCTTGATAGTGTCGACCACAACTTGAGCTAGATGTCTGCTACCGGCATAAGGAACATGTTGCGTGTAATGATTTTCGCTTGGATGAGGTCACGAGTTCTAGACAGCATAGACGATTTTTGATGTTTAGATGAATGCTAGCATTATTTGATACCACCTGAGAAGGGTGCGCACATCAGAAGGTTGTTACAACCCATGTTTTCGTACGTACGAGTCATCATAAGTCAATTGATGTAAGCTCAGAAATGAAATAATATTTGAAACGTTTGCAAAGTAAGTTAATCATATTACCTCGGAGGTTACAAATATTGAAGATCATGAACAACAAGTACAAAGATGGTTGGAAGTTTCAGAAGCTAAAGGAATTGAAAACAAATAATGTTTCGTCGAAAGTCGACAAATTAGGAATGTTATAACATGTACTTTTGGAGTGAGACCAGGGTTTTTAAATTGATAAGTAGGTTATGTTATGCGTTATGTTAGTCGTATGATAGTCGTGTGTTATGTTTTGAAGTCAAGCGAGTGGTGGAACAAAAGTCGATGAAAGTCATCACAAGTTACGTTCATAAGTTTTACAGAAACTTTGGGTCCAATGTAATTGCAATTTTCTCCTAATATACTTAGAGTTATGGGGTGTTCCACCCATCCAATTAAAGATCTATGAGTCTAGTTTCCAATGCATTAAACCGTTTGTCAATATGACATCGGAGTAGAGAGATATGGGCATGTTTGCGATACTGCGCAAGCTGCTAGGTGACAAGTAGGTGTGTCACCTACTTGCTTAAATGAAAGCCCAAAAATGGGCCATTGCGGGTCGTCCAAAGAGGCCTTTTAAAGGCCTATTTTTTTCATATGGTAGACTTAAAATAGAGCATAATAATCAGACATAAGCTCTGCAAAACAATCCTCCCAAAAAGT